>JAOXYD010000005.1:14243830-14254414 GCA_028565735.1 Pinacopodium congolense
TTTCAAAATTTTAAATTTGGAAATAAAAATTTGAAATTAATAAAACAATGATTATGGTTAAACCGGCAGTAAACTGTCGGTTAAACCGTAACCGACGGTTTTCAAACCGTAACTTAAACCGTACACTTGCGGTTAGGTTAAAGTTTATAAATTTTCATAAACCGTAATCGGCGGTGTTGTAACCATAACCGATGATTTATTAATTATGGTCAGGTCTAATTGTAAGAAAATTTTTATAAGGGGTAATCATAACGAGTCTACACTTAAATTATCACATGAGCATATAGCATTTCATTCTAGACACGAAAATTTCAATCTTCATAGATCATCTTCTAAATCTCAAACTCAAAGAAACATTCACATTTATGAATGATTAACAACATAGACTGAAAAATTATGGTTCTTAAATTAAAAATATACATAGTTTTCATAGAAAGTTCCATCAAAAGAACTAGTGATATTCTTCTCATTCATATAAGCCACTTTTTCATCAAAATGGCATTAGACGAGCTCTGCAATCATCATAGAAAAGCATTACTTATCCTGATTTGTGCCCACAAAATTATCATTGTTCTAAAAGCAAAAGCTCTCCTTCCCTCCTTTAGGACTAAGCATATTTTCTGATCAAGGACCACTAATCCCTTAAGTCTCTCTTTATTCCTTAGTCGCTTCCGAAACAAAAGATATTCCTTAGAATAATTTAAAATCAAAGTGTTTTTTCTTCTCCTTTTATCACTTCTCTCTCTCTTTGTCTATATCATTTATATTCACAATATACATTAACTTATTCTGTATATAAAAGAGAAGAGGGTTCGGGGATGCTATAAAAAGCTTTACAAATTCCATTGCTGACACTGATAGGATGGCCACGCACAGTAAAAGTCTTAAAAGTATATGAAGAAACAAGGAAAGGCCGACGTGAAACGAAAGAATAGGAATTGTGTGATTATGTTCTTTACCGAATTGTGTGATTATATTTTTTACCTTAATTTCGTGACAAAAGGTACAATCTATTTTTTAATATTTTTAAATTTTTAAATTATCCCTTAATATTTTAAAAGATATTATTTTACTTATTAATATTCGTAAAATGATGCACTTTACCTTTTAAAATAGTATAAACTATCTTTTAAATATTAATTTCATTAAAAATTTGTTAATTATTTTTTTAATGATCAATTAATTGTTTATTAATAAAATATTAATAAAATTAACATTTATTTAATAAAATCTTAATAGAATTAGAGTTAAAAGAGTAAAATATACTATTTTCTAAATGTTATGGGATAATGCATATTATTTTGTAATGCTAATAGATAAATTACATTATTTTACAAAAATTAAATTAAATCATTTCTTAAATATTAAAAAGGAAAATAAATCTTTTTTTGTTTTTTTGTTTTTTTTTTGCCTAATTTTGTTGATCCAAGCTTTGCCGGAAGTCCGGAACGCAATGCTCTTATATTATTTGGAATTGATGTGGAACCCGAACGCTCAACAGACTCCCAACAGAAAAGAGAGAGGGGTTTCTACTTGGGTTCCTAGTCCACATCCCCCGGTGCTATGATTTCTAGGAAAATTTTTATTTATAATTGATTTCATCGAGATCTAGTTACCATTTAATCTATCAAACGATACAGAGTTTCAATCTCATAACCCTTCGACCATGCAAGCCACAGGATGGATTCCTAAAAATGTTGATATGCCAGCTTTTCACGATTACATGAACTAAGTAGAAGCTCGCACGCCATTGAAGCTTTGTATAGCTGTGGCTTTAGAAAGTAACGAAATGAACATAGAAAGCACCCCAAGTGCAACCAACTTGAACTGCTCAAAACCACACTCCCAATCTATGGATTACGCAACAAACCTTATTAACCTAACCCTTCAAAGTCCTTGAGGTCATCAAAATGAATCGCGCCTTTGATATATTGAGATGTAAACGTTCCCTTTTCATTTTGTAGGGAAAAACTATAAGCATTTAGTTAAGTGTTAAAAGAGGCATGCAAGAAAATTTACATTTGAGGTCCAAGTGGCAATCTACTCATGATCTGCCGATAAACAGAAGGATTGGATGGCAGGTTCGAACTAGGCTCTGCCACGGGTTCCAACTTTGGTTCTCCCCTGGGCAACACAAACTCCATCTGATTCATAGCACGTTGCTGTGCTAAATATGGATGTAGTGGCATAACAGGTATCTTTGGTTCACCAGGACCCAACCCAGCCATCGCCAAGTTGGCCAACCCTGTTTGATTCATTCCAAAGGAGAAGCTAGGCGAAGGTCCAAGCTGCTGCCTTCCGGGAAGACTAAAGGATCCAGGTGGGGCAAATCTTTCAAACCTAGGAATCCGGTTGTAAACTTGGGATGGTTCAGGCCTGTGAGGATGAGTTTGAACAGCAGTAGTCCGCTGAACAGGCATGGCATTTGAATTGGTGGAGTTGATGTTACTACTGTTGCGAGCTGCAGGAACATCATGATTGTGTTTCCCCTCATAAGTAGTTATCACTGATTTAAGGTCATGTGATGCCCTCTCCACATGCTTCCTCACCGCGCACCCTGCATTAGTACACTTGTAATAACTCCTGCACATAAGAAAAAGTTAATAGTTTTAAGATGAAATTAGAAACAGAATTTCAGATGAAAATTAGGGTAGTGCAAGATTTCAGCATAAGATACGAAGGATTCCATAGATGATTTTCCTACCTAGGATTTGGATTCCCTTTTACAACTTTCTGCCCATACTTGCGCCAGCGATATCCATCATCAAGAATATCTATTTCACTGGTTGTCTGGACCACAACTCTAGGTTCACGAATAGCTTTGGTGGTTCCACCCATCTCTGTTGCGTAAGATTCAATTTTCCTGGGATTTCAAACAATGTAAGCAAAATCTTCAGAGTTAAGAAAAACTCCATATTTGGTAAATTTGCACAAACTATTGGGAACAAAATTCCAACCTCCTCTTTGATTCAGATTCATCCCCTTCACCATCATAGCCAAAACTAGCATGGGTAGCCCGATCTTCATCTTCATCTTCATCATTAGAGAAGATAGATGAGGCATCTATGGCATCGCCCACTTCTAAGTCAGCAGCATTTTGAGCCAGCACAGAGAAGGATGAACTTCCAAATTCAGGTTCTGCGGATGTTGAAGATGTCACCTCTACATTCTCATGCCTCCAGTCAGTAGTGCCAACAGCAGTTCCCTTTTCTGCAATTCTCAAAGTAGGATCATTATCAGTGCCACTAGGTGAACCCATTTGATCAGGGATGTCTAACTGCATGTCCATGAGAGGATGTGATGAACTGATTGCTGTCTGCCGGTTGGATGGAGGTTTGGGATGGTTGTGGGCCCCTTTATATATGATTTCTGTAATATGGCCCTCAAGAGATCGTTCCACCTTTTTCTTAACTGGACAATTTGGATGTGTGCATTTGTAGTAACTACGTGGATATTCACTTCCTTTTACTTGTTTCTGTCCATATTTTCTCCAGTTATATCCATCCTCTGATGGTGTACCACCACCAACACCAGTAGACACAGAATCCCCACTTGCTCTTTGATCTCCTTCAATATCTTGCTGGTCATCAACAGGAGGAGATTGTCCAACACTGCCACCCACTCTATCAAAGACTGCTATATCTGTAGCAACAGTCTTGTCTCCATCATCCTTTTCAGGTGATGGTCTCGAGAGTTCTGTTTGAAAACCAGGAAGATTCCTATTATGGGACTGGAGTTTTGTTTGCTCCAAAACATGAGATGAAAGAGGATTCTCAGATTGAACTGAAAACTCGATTCTGGGAAAAGATTGCTGTGGAACACCGACTGGATTTATCTGTATGCAGAACACAAAGTAGATGGAAGAATTAATTTATAGTTAACCAATCTAATTCACATACGTTATACCAATTTCTAATGATGCTATTGTTTCATAGGCTCAAGTGTGGGACATCTTCAGTGTTTCAAAACTTTCAAAGGATCCACTAGAATTTGGTCTGGTGACAAGCAGGTAGTATTAACCTCCAAATCGACCAGAGGTGAAGTCCAGGTAGATGCATGGGGTGGTAGATTTTATATATTTAAGTTTCCAATCTATTTGACGAAACACAATTGCGACGTCCAAGAAAATATGTGGGTATTCTGGGTATATTACTTTTTTTTCAATCTCTAGATAATTATCAGAAATACAAAATCTGATGTAACTTACTTTGTCAGTTGCACCGATGGAAAATGAGGAAGTTGATTCCATAACAGGCTTGAAAGCAAGGGAAGATGGAATGAAGTCATCAAAGATATTATCTTTACTCTTGTCAGGGGGCTCAGAGATCAATCCAGAGCTCTTGCTGCTACCATATGGGACAAATGAAAATTTTCCAGTTGTAGGGAATGGCTGTGCCTGAGAAATGACATTCAGAAGCATCATTTAAACGTGGAACAGCAACTCGGCAAATATTCAAAAGTGAGATTCATGGTACTAATCTAAGAATTTGTTTGAGTATCAAGTCAAAGAACTTTTTATGGATTTACTTTCAAAATTCAATCTCCAAAAATATAACTATAAGCTGTATAATCTGCTAAACTAGGTTTCCACAAAGATGGTCTTCTCTTCTAATTCCATTTACAGAAGGTCAGATTCCTGATTAAGAGTCATAAACATAAACAAAAGCAGGTGATCTAAAATAGTTTCCATCCAAGTGGCTGTGCAGCCATCAAATTTTCAATTGACTTGTCATTATAAGCACAGGACAGTACTTAATGTCATTAAAAGTATCACCTCAAGAGTAAATCAAAAATGTAGAAATAGAAAAAACCAATAAGAGAGTAGAAGATGAATACTTCACAACATGAAAAATTGCAATTGTCTAATAAACATCAAAATTGCCAAAAGTTAAGATGATAATCCCAGTTGATGCCCCTTTAGTAAATGAAAACTTCAACACCACCTCAAAAATAACTACTATAATGATTATCATAAAGATGCTAACACTCCTGCTGTCAAAAATAAAAAAGAAGAGCAAACAAAGCCTTAGAACTCCTGAAGCTTCTGAGATTACCAGTGAGTCTGAAAGGAAAACAGGAGACTCTAACAAGGTTGTTGGGCTGAGACCAGGGGGGATAGTTAAGTAAGGAGACAACATCTCAAGGTTCAATGAGAGCTCAGCAGATCTGATACTATCTGTGTTCAACCTCGGAGCATTAAATCCAGCTCTGGATGCCATTCTTTCCACAAGACCTCCACGAGAGCTTGATTTATTTCCAGAGAGAGAACCTAATTCAGTCAGTGGAGCACCAACAGTATACTGAACATCCTTGCCAGAATTTCCTCCTATTATCTGGCCTTGTGATCCAAAAATGAACCCTTTGGTTCTATTTTTTTCAAGATGTTCCAGAGTTGTTCTTGAGGCTATATCATCACCTAAGATTGTTGAAAAAAATGCCCTTGGGCTTGGAGTAGGAGGCACCCAATCCCCAATTATAGCAACATTATTGTCAATTCCAGCCATGCCTCAGTGTCTGCTTAAGGAGGAGCTCCTGAAAGGTTTAAGCAAAAACCATTTCCAAAACTAAATTATAAAATTTGTCCCAATTCCTTACACAGAAATAACCAAAACCAAAAAAAAAAGAGAAGGAAAGGGAAAGGGCATTAAAAGAAAAAGGAGTGTTGAAGGAGGAGAAGAAAATGCAACAGCTTTGAACCTTGGTTTTATTCACAAGACAAGACTAAAACATTTGATTGGGTGGCAGGACTCAAGGAATTTACTAATGAAACTATGACTTGATTCTTCAACTATTCAATGATTTCATGAATGCAGTGTGAAAGAAATACATAGACCCTGCTCAGCAACGCTAAATTCCAAGCCCAAGAGTTGAACATGCGACATTTATGGGATGCATTGCACACACGTGTATCAAAAGCTACAAGAAAAAAGAGCCAACACAATGGATGGCTTTCTAACTACAACACCAAGCAGTGGTAATCATAATAACAATCATCCTTTTCATGTGTAACCGAACTCTAAGTCCTGGAGTTTGTACAGTCAAATTTTGGATGGGTAGGGAATTGATATTTAGACGAAGGATACTTGCATTTTCTCAATTATCCTATATCAAAATTTCCACTTCGTCATTTATTATCAAACAAAAAACCCAGAATGAAAATTTTCAAGCTTCAGAACTTGGACAGATCGAAAATGGATCAATTGTAAGCATCACTTCCAAAAGGAAAGTAGCTTATACAGACGTAAGGCACACATTAACAACATTTCTTTTTCCAATATTCAGGCAGAATACCAAATAGAGTGTGTGTGGCAATAATTAAAAATGATTACCGGATTGAGTTAGAGGATAGGCCAACGAAGATGATATGAAGGAGACCCACTGCAAGCAGCAGCAGCAGCAATACCACCTCCACCACCCACCCTGAAAGACCAAATGACCGACTCAGACCCAGAGGTAGTCCCGACGTCCTCAAGCAAAATTAATTGTTCCTTTTTTCATTTACTTTCTCTGATTGAATTCAAGCAAAAACCAGCTTTTTGAGTCCAAGCAAAACAAGGAAACCTCTATGATTTAACAAATGATGCTTTGATTTGATTTGATTCGAGTTTGGAAACTTACGATCCTTTTGTTGTAAAGAAACAGAAATCAGGTAAAAGAGGAAAAATAAAAATAAAAAGTGGCAGAAGATTGTGGAATGATGGTGGTGGGGTACGCATAAGAAATTGATGGAATCTTTGAACGATGAAAAGAAAAAAGAGAGAGATAAGAGAGAAGGGGCGGGGCAGGGGCGCAGGGCAGATGAATTATTAATCATTTTTTAACCAATTATTCCTTCTTTTAGTAACTAAAATTCAGTTGATAGATTAACAGAAGTTCGTTAAATATTATTATTAGTTGTAATTTTTAATTGTAAGTTTTTATTTTTTAATTTTTAATTTTTAATTTTTATATTATATTATTATGTTATTTTTTATTTTTTTATTAAAAAAGAAATTAAAATAAAAAATAAATGCTTTATCAAACAGTTTCTTAACATTTGGATAGATTAATGATCTTATACTGAATATTAAATACATAGACAAGTATTAATTATTATAACACACACCCACATATATATATATATATATATATCCAAACTATACTTCCATTTACCATTTATTCACCCTCGTCATCATTTTTCATTTACTCCATCTATTTCTTCCCTGCTTTTTTTCTCTTTTTGTTGTGTTATTTCTTATATATTGTTGTTAGTTATATTTTTAGAATAAATATACTTTTACTCCCTATGTTTTCATGATTTATCAAATACTCTCATATATTTTTAAAAGTATCCCAAACCTTCCCGTGTTTTAATAAAATTATAAAATACCTTCTTAAAACTATTATGTACTAACGTGGTGCTGATATAGCAGTTGATATAGAGGCCGTGCTAATGTGATAAGTTGATTATACTAGCATGACAGATTAATCGTACTAAAATGGCAATTGATGTGACAGTTACTGTATAGGAGGAGTTTGAAAAAAATTAAAAATACATGTGGTTTTTAAAAAAAATGAAAAATACAAGGTTTTTTGAAAAAAATAAAAATTATTAGGATAAAATTTGTATAATTAAGAATAATTAAAATAACTATTTCAATAAGATAATTAACTCCGATTAATTAATTTATTAATCAGTTATACCTTAAAATTTATTAATTTAAAGCTCCAAATTAAATTAACTATAGAATGTATATTTATATTCATAATACTTGTATTAAAAATAATCTTAGGATAAAATTTCATAATATTAATTATATGACAATATGTGATATAGCAGTAAAAATTTTATAGTCATTAACATTGTTTTTTAATTTTTATTTCATGATTTTAGTTTTTATTTTTTAAAATTTTATTTAATTGAATTTTTTTAAAAAATAAAAATTTAATTAGTTGAAATGTATCATACAAATTTAGTAATAATAATTAAATAAGAAATAAATTTTAAATTTTAAATGAAATACTCAAAAATATATAAAATGCATATTTATTATTAAATATAAAAACTCAAATTTTATTTATCATTTCTTATTTATATTATAATAATTCTTTAAAAATAAAATAAATATATTTCTATTTTTAATTTTGTATACTTAAAAATAAAAATAAAATCAAAAAGTTAAATAATACTATATAGCTTTTTAATTGGTAACTTTTATTTTAGAAATTCCTTAATTATTGACTTTCTTGAACATGTAATGATTCAGGCGTGGGGTACATTCCTTATCTAAAATATATTAGCGTAAGTTTGGTTTTTACTCGTGTCTTATTTAAACTAACTTTAGTATAATGGTTCACAAATAAAACCGTCTTATATAATAAGTTATTTTTATGATACATTTCAACTAAATAAATTTATAATTTTAATTTTTTAAAAATTTCAATTAAATAAATATTAAAAATAAAAAATAAAATCATGAAAAAAATTAAAAAATATATTAATAACCGTAAAATTTTTACTACTATATCACATATTGTCATATAATTAATACTATGAAATTGTTATCCCAAGATTATTTTTAATACAAGTATTATGAATATAAATATACATTCTATAGTTAATTTAATTTAGAGTTGTAAATTAATAATTTTTAAGTTATAAATAATAAATAAATAAATTAATTGGAGTTAACTATATCATTGAAATGATTATTTTAATTATTCTTAATTACGAAAATTTTATCTTAATAGTTTTTATTTTTTCAAAAAAGACCATATGTTTTTCATTTTTTTAAAAATTCCCATGTGTTTTTCATTTTTATCAAATACCTCTTGTATTTTTCATTTTTTTCAAGCACTCCGTGTACAATAACTGTCACATCAGCTGTCATGTCAGCATAGCTGCATAGTCACCTCTACCACGTCAGTATGATCAACTTGCCACGTTAGCACGGTTAACCTGCTACGTCAGTCACCACATCAGCGCTACATCAACACAGAATAGTTTCAAGAGGTATTTGATAATTTTGTTAAAATATAGGGGGTCTGGGATATTTTAAAAAACACATGAGGTATTTGATAAATCATGAAAATACAGGGGGAGAAAAGGATATCTACTCTTTAAAATCATAGTAAATGATATGATATTTTATTTTATTTTATTGACAACATGAATGGATGATGCAATTTAATGTATACCTGTATTAATGTGGCATGATACATCTAATGAGAATGATGAGGCTGTTGGAATAGAATAAGATAAAGATAAAGTTGTAGGAGAGGAGAATGATAAAGGTATAGGAGTTAAACATAATGAATATGTGGGAGATGTAGATGTAGAATATAGTTCTGATGTAGGTCCAGATGGAATTGAAGTTGAAGAAAGAAATTTGCAAAAGCAAATTATATATGCTTCTGACTCAGATTTTGACATTAATGTTAATTCTGATCATGGTACACTATACATTTGCTCCTCTAACGCTGGAAGTTTCTTAAATAGTGATGAATATCCTAATAGTGAAGATTTAGATGCAGTTTTGAAGCAACCCAGTCAAGAGAGGAGAAATTTTCATGGTATTATGCCCACGGAGTGGTTATTAGGTATAGTATTTTATAGTGTAGTTCACTTTAAAGAGATAATTGCTGATTACGCAACTATAACTGGGTATGATTTGAAGTTCAAAAGGAATGAAGCTAATTAGGTTAAAAAATATAAGGGAAAGGACCTTAGAAAAGCATTTTGTAGTTGTGTACAGACAACTTTTCCACAAGAATGATGATATGCTCACCAAACTAAACAAATTTGTACCAGGTTGTGTTCAAAATTTACTTGAATATCTAAAGGAAACATAGAGTAGAACATTCCAAAGTGTTGAATCAAAATGTCTAATTGTGGACAACAATATGAGTAAGACCTTCAACTACTGGATTTTAGATGCCCGAGATCATTTTAGTATTAGTATGTTAGAGACAATTAGGACTATGATTATGAAGAGGCATTCAGATTTGAGAGAACATGCAAAAAAGTGGAAGGATGACACAACACTTAAAGTGATGAAAAAAGTGAATAAAAATAAGTTAAATGTAATGAAATTGAGAGTTATCTAGAATGGAGATAGGGTATGCGAAGTTAAAAATGGAGATGACACACATATAGTTCACTTGCGAAGAGATAACACATGTAGTTGCAGAGCGTAGGAACTTTATGATTACCCTTACTGTCATGCAATTACTGTCATATTCCATGCTAAGCAAATTCTAAAAGCATATGAAGATCAATGTAATCATAGATACAAATGTATAGAAGGGTATAGCAGCTTTTTACAACCAATTAAAGGGAAAAAACTTATGGGCAATAAATGAATAAGAAGAAATTCATCCACCAATAGAAATGTCAAATATCATATAATAAAAAATACTATAATAAAAATATCAAATATCATATAATAAATAATACATCTATTCAAATATCATACAATAAATAATATATAAAATAAAAAATACTACATCTAACATCACTATCCAGTATAAGAATTCCATAAAGCATAATTGAAACATAAAAAAAACAATTAACATATATATATGTTATAATATTATATAATTAAT
>JAOXYD010000005.1:14262998-14273585 GCA_028565735.1 Pinacopodium congolense
ATAATTTTAATATGATTCAACAATTATTTATAATTTAAAATATTTAATTGTAAAATATTTTAAAATAATTCAAAATTATTCTATTGAAAATATAATTTTTATAATATAATTGTAAAATTATTTATAATTAAAAATATAATAAAAAATTATTCTATTTTAATAAAATAGTTTTCAATATTTTGAAAGAATAAGTTATATATTTGTTAACTAGATTTAGAAGTTATTATACAATATTTCTAATAAAATATTAGTGTATTAATCATTTGTTATTTTCATTAAAAAAATTAATTGTGACCTGATTGAAAAAATTTAAAAGATTACTCTCTAAATTGAATTTTTTTTAAAGTTGATCATTGAATTGAAAAGAATTTTAAAAATTAATCACTGAATTAAAATTTTTTAAAAAAGTTGATCACTGAATTGAATTTTAAAGGTAAAAGGATATACAAGTAGAAGCTGATGTGAAACTTTTGCCATGTAAATGATTACGTGACAAATTCCTTTGCTACATCAGTATAAACCTAATGACATTAAACTATTTATCTTAATTGATAGATTTTTTAAAATTAGTTACTTAATGAAAAAATTTTAAAAATATGTCACTCAATTAAAAAAATTTTAAAATGTTAGTCATTTGTGTGTATGTTATCTCTTTAAGAAATTACAATTACTCTTGCTAATGCTCCTCATATGCCAACTTGTGATCCACATAATACAACCTTCATAAAAGAATATCACCTCAAGAACATTAAATGTCTTAGAAGCATAAGTACAAAAAGCAATGCAACATTTTTTACATTTATATATGGCTTTAAATTGTTTAATCCATGGAGGACTAGAAAAAAAAAAAAAAAGAAGAAGAAGACTAAGCTTCACATCAAATAATGTCTTTCCAGAGAGATTTTGCTATCACTACAAGTAATGACATCACTTCAAACTAGCAACTTTCTATGAGCTCCAGTGTCTCAATTTTTCTCCAAGAAGATACATTTTAAACCTAATATCATTTTGGCAATTCTTAAAAAATTTTAGCTTCAAAACATTCCACCCGTAGGAACTGTATTAGATCATGGTACATTAGTCGAAATAGGAACCCAACGCCTTGTAGGAGAAGTATGGTAACAGATAGGAAATAACACCAAAAAGGGTGACTAACCAACATTGAGGAGAACAGGCCTTCACAAAAATCATATATGTTGTTGTAGACATTGTCGGGGAAGTGGAATCATATAGAATGAGAAATACGCCATAGAGGTTGTCATTTGACAATTTGTAGCCCAAACTACAGAGGAGTACATTATGGCTCCGAAGATCCCGTAATCAACTACTTGATCGTCTTTTTTCAAATGACGGGTTAATCATGGGATTATAGTGAAGAAGATAATTATGGAAGTCGTGACTCCTTTGCTAAAACAAATATAAAATACCAACCCATTTCACAAGTATGCTCTCATCATTGAAGGGTCCAACTTTATAACATTGTTGACATCAGTAACAGCCACTTAAAATTAAAGGAAAATGATGCCAGCGGAAAAGAAACAGGAGGTCGACGAGACATTATCAATAGTAGAGGAGAAGACGAAGGTTGACATGACGGAGTCGCTGAGGAGGGATGGAGGAGACAACAGGCAAAGTAGGAGGAGGAGAAAAACTCGAGAAGAGAGGTGCCGAGGGGGAGGAGAAAGAAAGATAACAAAACTATTCCTTACACCCAAAACCACATTGTTTTGGTTATTAAAGTCAAGTCATTTCTTTTTTAAGACCAAAATGGCATTGTTTTGATAATTGCCAAATTAACACCGTTTTAATCTAGTGGCAAACAAATTAATCAAGAATCCCATTAACACTGTCATGTCATGTCTACCTAACGTGCCTATTGACTATTTCTAACTAATATTTCGTCGTGTAAAATAGATTTAATGAACTAATAAATAAAAATAATTTGAAATCTTCAAATTTTATTTTATAATTTTAAAATCGTAAAAATCTTATTAATAATTAACCAAACTATAAAGATCCTTAATAAACTTAATCTTGCAATTTCCATATGGAAGTATTAATGTTTCAATTTTTAATTATTTATGATCTTTTGGATTATTTCACATAATTTTAAGTAAAATATACTAATTTATAATCCAAATTAAATTAAAACCTTTTTATTAATAATGTTATTATTAGTTACGTAAACAAATGAATTAAACTGCAGTTTAACATTACAATGTATAATAATTTCATTGAAAATAAAACCAAACAGAAATAAATACTTATGATTCCGATGAAATGAGTTGCTAATTTTGATTTCAAAGCTTAGGCATACCAAATATTCCCTCAATCAAGTGTTACGGTCATTTGGCAAGAGTGAATTTGAACAATTCCACCAATAACCCGGTGGCACAGTTTTTCGTCTGCTACGTGCCCCCAATTTTCATGATCCAAGGAACAAGAAAACGCCACTAAATTGCTATAATCTGAACACATACATGAACAAAAAGGAAACTAGTAACTTTTTTGGGCTACAACATCCGAGGACAAATTCTACGTTATATTGCTATATTATCAACCATAAGAAAATTTCAAATTAGAAAGAAGAGAGACGTAAGAAATAATCTAGGAGTACTACCAGTAAAACACACACTATTCTGCCTCCATCTGTAGGCATTCATAAGCAAGCGAAGCACTATTTATTCCCCAACCCGCATTAGCAAGAGTAAAGTCAGCCTTTCAGGGCATAAGGAAGCCCAAATTTTTCAGTCCCCAAGAATTAAACTTGTATTCTGTTAGCAACGGCGCTTTAAGAACGAAGCTTGAAACACACGTTTTGCAAAGCAAAAATTGTTGAAATCAACGTCAGCTTCTATTTCCTTTGCTTTCTGTGATTTTCTTCTCTTTTCTTTCTCTAGCCTACTTCCTGTTCCTAACACCAATTGTTGTTCAATAAAACAATTACATCTACGTTTGTAATTCTTGGTAATCTTCTTTCGACATGGGGAAATTCAAGAACCATTTATATCAGAGGCCAGTAGACGTGTATATATATATATATATATATGTATGTATGTATTATTGTTACCGGAAGTTCTCTTGTGATATGGCAAAGCCCAGTATCATCTTCTCATTTTCAACCCGTCATTCACAGCAACACTGCAAAGAGCCGCTAAATGTGACAAGAATAAGCAAGCTAATGGCCATTTCCCATCTTCTCGACAAGATCACTCTCTCGTCTAAGCTGATGAACTGACTTCTTATCAGCCATCTCCTCTCTGTATCACATGACAATTTCTATTTTAGCCTATGTAGAAGAGAAGAGCCTGACTAAGAAAACTCCAGACAACCTTACTTCTAAGGAACAATGAGAAAAGAAGTAAAGGAATTTCTTGAGAAATTGAAACCATAAGGCACGAATCAGCCATAAAGAACAAAGCAAGTTATACCAAATATTTGGAGAGTATTGTGGCTAACAAGTACCTGACACACTTCCATATAGAATCATAGTTTAGAACACCAACAAGCCTTCGCTTCCTTTCTTTATGTAAACCTCCCAGATGCTTGACCACTGGCAACTGCTTGATTCCTTTAGCCTCCATAAGCTCCTTGGCAATTGCCAAATCAGTGTCCGGATAACAAGTAAGAAGTCCACGATTTTGCCCTCGATAGGTTATCCCTCGAGTACAAACCGAGGAAACAAGCACAGTATTTACCTATGAAAAGAAATAGATAAAAACACTTTGCACATCTTCAAAGAAATGCGATGAGTAAAATTAAAAGAGCAAGTAGCAGTAGGCTAGCAAAACCACAAAAGAATGTACAAAGCTGATACCCTATGTAATTCTATGTGGAACATCACAAAAATATGTTAACTGCTTTTCTTTTTCTTTTCCACTTTTGTTTCTTCCTTTTTCCTTTCTATTTGGAAAAAGAATTGAAATGTCTGCAGGTTGGAGGTGGGGAGGGCGTGCGCGGGGAACAGAGATAATACCAAGAGCAGGGTTATAAACAGCAAAAAGGCTAAAAAGATAAGAATATCCATACATCATGAACAGTTGAGTCATCCTTGGAGCCCTCATCCAAATTTCTGGACAGCCGTCTAATGTCACCATATGTTAGAATTCCTTCCAGTAAATCTTCATCATTTACCACCATTAAACAAGTCTCTTTGCTTTCTTGCACATGTCTTATTGCCTCTTTCAGGGTGAATGACATTGGTACCTTTGCATAACTCTCTGTCATTGCCCTAGACACCTAGCATCAAGCAAAGGTGAAAAGATTAAGTCTCAAGAAACAGAAGAAATTTTACTGATCGAAAATAAAATGAATACATAATAAAATCTAAAGACCAAGTGCATTCAATGACGAAAAGTCTCACACCTTTAGATCTTCCAAAAGCAAATCCTCATTAATGGCATCAAGACCAGTAGCATTTTCAAAGACTGAGAGTTCAAGATCACCTTCAGCATCATTTCTTCTCCAAATAGCTTCATTTTCATCTTCAGCATTTGAGACAGAAGAATAACCTCTTCCCAAGATACGAGTATCAGAAGTTTCTGCCTCCTTAACCTGGTTGGTGACAGAAGGAACCCATATTGCTAATCCAACAGCCCCCTGAATTTGCAATTAACACAAAAGTAACATTCTATGAAATTATATGAGCCAAAACATTCCTCCAAGATAAATCCGGCAGAAAACAATAATAAGATAAGTTGGGATGAGAGGTAATTCTTAATCAGACTACTAATCCAAGGAGCAAAACCAGTAAAACTTCTTCAAATCTACAGCCTCCTAAACACGTTCATCAAAAAAAATCAAGTAAAGGAACAAAGTAATCACCATGAGGGGGAGAATTATTCTGTAGTCCTTTGTCAATTCAAACAAAAGAAGAACTGAAGTCAAAGGCACTGAACAAACTGAAGCTAAAGTAGCAGCCATTCCAACCTACAAAGAAACAATTTAAGTACTTAAATCAACTTAATAGATTCCAAGATTATATTTAGCAAGTTGAAAGGAATTACCAATGCATATGCCTGTGGCTGGGCAACAGCAGCATTTCCTGGAATGGCTGAATTGATCAGTTGTGCAGCTGAACCGCCAAATACAGCACCAACAGCAGCACCAATCATCAAACTTGGTGCATAAAGGCCGCCTACCAGCCCTGAACCCTTGCACAGAGCTGTGGCCACAACTTTGGCAGCTGCTAGTTGGGTTAGCAGCCAAATGCCAGGAGCTGAAGCACTTTTCCCAGTATGTAAGATTTCTTCAACATTCGTAAATCCCCAGTATAATATTCCAGGGTACTTTAGAGCAATCATTCCCGCTCCCAAACCACCTAGAGCAGGACATACAACAGCAGGAAGGCTAAATTTGTCTTTTATGAACTCAAAAGACTTTGTAAACCAAGTGACCAAGCGAGTGAAGGCCACACTTACAACACCACATAACATGCCCAAGATCAAGTATAAGGGTAATTCTGCATGATAGAGATTCACATTGTTAGAGTGACATCAATTGCTAGCTCGTGGCCAAATCTCTTTCTCCTTTTCAGCATAATATCAAGAATTATTTTCAAAATAAAATTTGGTCTGCAAGGTGAAAAGAGAGTAAGGTAAGGAATAGGAAAAAAGACAAGAGGTCCAGTTAATTCAGAGTATCACACAGTGTAACATTCCATGTTCCTTATCTCAAAAAGTCACAAAAGTGTAGCAAGAAAGTCATGATCCTAAAGTAAAAGAGATGCAGTTTTAAAAAGTTCTAACATAGAAATTTTTACTATATCAATGCCTATATACAAATAGTAATTTTCTCAAGAAAAAAAGGTTAAACAAATAAACACACAGATAAATGCACTAGTGACATGCACAGAAACACATGTATGCAAGAAGCCAAGTCCAGATACAGAAATAAATACATTACACATTAGGGGTTTGTACCGGCAGCAGATTTTAAGTCGTAGGCTGGCACTGTAAAAGCTGATTTTGTACCAAGTGATACATTAGATACAGTTGATGAGATAACAGAAGCCAATATTATCATGGCAGTTGTAAATGGAGGTGAATTTTCAGCATGCTCTGGCCTCAACACAGTTTCAATTGCAAAGAAACAACCTGCAACAGCAGCATTGAAGCCTGAAGGAGAAAAGGCAAAGGGAAAATAAATAAAATTAAAATAGGAAACCAATCCCATGCAAAGGAGGATCCATGGGAAGGATCATTGTTATGCACTTAATCCCAAAAGTTGCCAATAAACAAAGAATCTATGACAAATGTGTAAGTAAAGAAAGGTAGATAAAAATTGGTATTCAGATGCGATGAGAAGAGACAGTTCCTCTCAACTAACATCGTGGGTTTGTGTTACGTGAAAAAAAGCACAAAATGATGATCCATGTCGAGTTTCCAGAGATAAAACATTTATATAGTCCATCCTATACACAGTAATGACACATGGAGAAGGAATTACAAGAAAAGAAACATAGGTTCTGGGAAAAATTGTCATGATGAAATGGTAAAATGAAGGGAACAGACCCCAGAAGAAAGTAACTGAGTTGTATTTCTTTTCACATAACTTGCTAATCTTTTCCTCTGTAGGTAGTTGCATTGCTGAGAAGTCATTTTCTCTGAGATCTGTTCTCTTGCTTGGAGGGGAAACTAAGGCCATGTTTGGTATGGCTTTTGTTTTTGGTTTTAATTTTCTGTTTTTAACACAAAAACCGAAAAAAAGCAGAGAAACCTAAAAAAAACAACACACTAATACAATACAGAAACTGAAAAAAAAAAAAACAGCACAAAAACCCCAAAAAATACACAAAAAACCAATAAAAGCACATAAAAACTAAAACCAACAACAATACCAAACATCCTCTAAAAATTCATATAGTACAACTAGTTTCTACATAACAGGATTTCTTATCGATCCCAACCAAGTTAAATAAAGATTAAACCTAGCAGCATTGTACATCATAACACTGAGATTCATAAATGCATAAATCAACTTTCTCCTTTGGGAAAAATAACGTGAGAGAGGCTTCTAATTAATTTCTGTTCCATTTTTTCTCTTCTTTTTGGGTTCACTATCTATTCCTTCTTGAAAGAACACTATCTAACTTCACTAGAGGTCATCCTGCAAATCATCTATCACATGTTTAACTAATTTATGTGTGTGCTCTCTGATTTGTTACCAATGATCTGCCTTTGAAACTAAAATGAATCTTCTTCCAAAAGGAGAGAGTTAATTAAAGGTGTAAATCACCTGTCCTACTAAGTTAATCTAAACTTTAAGATTATATACTTTGCATTATGCTGAGTCCCATTACTGCATTTAAAGAATGAAGAATGAACCAAAAATTATATATAATGACGCAAAGTAGGAAGCTAAAAAAAACATGCCGAATAGTCATTACTGACAGATAATGGACAATCAGTAACAAACTAGAGCAAGTAAAGTGTATAAACCTGAAGCAATCCCAGCTGCTGCACCAGCTGCAACAAGAGCAATCCTCCTTTCTCTGTTGTTTTCCATCATCAAAGAGAAGCCTCCAGCACATGATTTACCAATATCAACCATAGGGCCTTCAGGGCCCAAAGAACAGCCAGTACCAAGAGTGACAGCAGCCTGAATGGCCTTTATGGTGGGGAAGACTCCCACAACCAAGTCAAGACCTTGTCTTTGAGTGCTCTGCCTTATTTGATTCACTATTTCAACTAAGCCATCCATCATTCCGACAATAACTCCTCCGGTGACAGTTATTAAAAGAATTCGATGCCACGTATCAGCCAATCTTTGCAACCGAAGCCAAGCTGCACCCTCGTTTGGGGTTCCTGCCCAAGCCCATTCATGTATAACATGAACCTATATCGCCAAAAATATACAAGGTCAAGTTAAGAAACTAGAGCTGGAAGGGGTTAAGACAAAGGTAATGTTTGAGGATATTGAAAAAAGAAAAAACCTTCACCGGGAATGAAAGAGCTGAAAACTCGGACAAGTGACTGACTTAGTGGACACTAGAACTAAAACTGTATTCAGCCTTTTGTTATTTCATTTTGAAAAATAAAACAATGAATCATCATATCTCACAAAAGAAACGAGAAGTAGACATGGTATGTAGAGTAGCACTTCCCGAGAGTTAGCAATTGGGAATAAAATAATAATGAGATGGGGAAAAAAAAAGGGAGAGATTGCAGCGAAGTAGCATCAACATCAAGTAAGAATAAGAGGAGGTTGCATAACTGTTGGAGTATCAATGATAAAAATCAAAGTGGAAAGTAATTGAGTTTATTTCTTGATGGATCTAATTAATTTTGTTAGGAAAAAAAAAGGAAAAGGAACGCCAAATTATAGCACGGAAGAATGAATCGGTAATAGAGTGTAAATTTAGCAAGCCAAAAAAAAAAAAAAGGCTGGATTGAATTCAAGAATTTGTATGGACAAAATAGAAAAGGAAATAAGGCAAAGAAAGATACTTTGTATAATTAATAGGGAACGATGGAATGCAGAGTTGATAGATCCAGTTAAATCATTCCAGTCCAAGTGAAATCAATTAGCTCACAAATGAAAAAGAGAGAGAGAAAGAGAAGTAAACCCCAGTACTGAAAGCGGCAACACAGAGACCGGTGGCAAGACCAAGAAGGCAGCCAATAAGAAGCATAGCCCATTCAGGAGTAGCACTTTCTTCGAGCACGTTGTCTTTAGCACAATAAGAACAGTCGTCATGATGATGATGATGATGACGGTGGTGGCGGTGGTAGTGTTCGCCGTCATTTTGGTCTCTGTTAATAACGAGACGATTGTTATCATCACGCTTAGGACTAGAGAGACGGCGACCGGATAAGCCGCGATCCAAATGTTTGAGAAACAGATCCTTAAAACTGCCACTGCCACTGCCACGGCCACCGCCGCTACCGCCGGAACTCCGTCTTCCTCCTACTCTGCTTCTTGTGAGTGCACGAGCTTCCAAGTCGAGGTCTTGATCTTCTTCCTCTTCTTGTTGTTTATCTCCTCGGTCGCTGTCGGAGGTGTTCAATCTTAACAGATGTTGCTCGTCTTCTCCTGCCATTTTTTGTTATTAATTGTGTTTGATCTGGGGGACTATAAATGGTGGTTTTTTTTTTTTCCAAATTTTTTCATTCATCCTTTCACGACCCAACCCAACTTCCGCGGATACAACAGCCGAGCCAGCAAGCCACGGCTGTTTTCCACTTCCCTCTACTCAGTTAATAATTTTATATTATATTAAATACATTTAAAGATATCCGTATATTACGCCATGATTTCATATTGTTAATTACTTTGACCACGGTTGAATTTTTAACTGATTAGCCTTTAGTTTAATAACTAACAATTACGGTTTAAAATTCGTAATCGTGATTAACAGTTTTAAATCATAACCGAAATTGTTATTAATAATTTTGGTTATAATTAAATTAATTTAAAAACTGTAAATCGACAGTTCAACTAGCAGTTTATTCGTAATTATAAACTGTCAATTAATTAATTAAAAATATATTTTTAAAAATTAAAAGAGCTTTAATTTTATATTAAAAAAATTGTAATTATAAACTGTCAATCAATTAATTAAAAATATATTTTTAAAAATTAAAAGAGCTTTAATTTTATATTAAAAAATTATTTTAAAAAATATATATGTAACTTTATATCATTGTATGAAATTTTATTTAATAGAAAATATGTATACATATAAAATAATAATAATAATTAATAAAAAAATTTTGAATTGTAGATAAAATATGATATTTGAGACAGAGATAGAGAAAATGTGTAATTGTATGTGAAAGAAATTAAGTTGAAAAATATTTATAATTTATAGTTAAAGTTTTAAAAAAATAAAAAAAACCGTTGGAACCAAGCTTCAACGGTTAAGACCGTGGCATAGCCACAGTCCACGGTCTCTCAAGACCGTTGGCTCCAACGGTTTCTTTAGTTTTATTTATTTATTTTTTAACTATAATTATAATTCTATAAATACCTTTCAATGCTATTTCTTTCACACACAATTACAAACTTTCTTTCTCTCTCTCTCTCTAGTCTCTCAAATATCATATTTTATCTACAATTCACAATTATTTTATTTATTTATTTATTTATTTATTTATTATTATTATTATTACATCTATTATTTTTATTATTATTGTCAACTCTATTACTAAAAAAATGTCTTCTTCAAGAATAAAGAGTAAGGGAAAACAAGTGGAGGAACAAAGTTCATATCAATCAAAATTTTCATTTGGCATCAATGATACACAATTTCTACCTATTGATATGGAGGTTGGTGGTGATGAAGAATATGACAGTGTACAAGAAAGTCAACAATTCAATCCTACACCAAAAGCATGAAAGCCTCCGATAAAATCGGATATATTTGAGAAGCATTACAAAAGGTTGCAACTAATGAAGAAAAAATATTCAACGCAATCTACAACTATTGTGGACATGGATTCAAATGGAAGAATGGAGGAGGATATGGAACTCTCTGCAACCATTTGAACACCAAACATCCAACGGAGTCGGGTATCTTAAAATCTCAAACACAAATGACTGGGTATGCGTCTCTTAATCCTACTTCTTTATTTCAATATAGTGATA
>JAOXYD010000005.1:14285161-14310945 GCA_028565735.1 Pinacopodium congolense
TTATTAATATTAAAAATATTTTTCAATAATTTTAATTTTAATTTTATTTCTTTTATAAATAATTGTTGAATAATATATATTTGAATAATTGAAAATTATTTTATTGAAGAAATAATTTAAATATATTTGAAATAATTTAAATATATTTGAAATAATTTTTAAATTTCAAATTAAAAAAAATAAGATTATTTGAATTAATTTCAAATATTCAAATAATCAAATTTAAAATTTAAAATTTGTGAAGATATTATAATAAAAAATTGTTATGATAAATATAATATCTTTAGATATTTTAAAATTGAATAATTTATATTGAAAAATATTTTTGAATAATTTAAAATTTTAGAATAATGCTCTAATATTATTGTTGAATTTGAAATTTAAAAATTATTTGATATATATTTTAAAGAATATTTTGAATAAAATAATTTTCAATTATTCAAATATATGTATTTCAAAAATTATTTATAAATGAAATTATGATTTATATTGAAATTATTAAAAAATATTTTACAATATTTTAATATTTTTAATATTTCCAATTTTAAAATATAATTAAATAATTTAAATATAATTCAACAATTATTTATAATTGAAAACATTCAATTGTAAAATATTTTTGAATAATTAAAAATTATTCTATTGAAAATATGATTTTTATAATATAATTGTAAAATTATTTATGTTTAAATTTTTTTTAAATTATTCTATTTCAATTAAATAATTTTTAATCTTTTGAAAGGATAATTTATATATTTGTTAATTAAATTTAAAAGTTGTTATACAATGCTTCCAAATAAAATATTGGTGTGTTACTCACTCATTATTTTTATAAAGAAAAAATTAATTTAAACCTAAATTGAATTAATTTTAAAATGATAGTTATTGAATTGAAAAATTTTCCGATGGTTACTTACTGAATTGAAAATTTTTTAAAAATTTGCTCACTGAATTGAAAAATTTGTAAGATGGAGGTGTATACGTGGATGCTGACATGGTAAAGTTCATTTATTACATCAATATGAACCTACAGGAGTTAAAATTTTTATCTTAATTGAAAAACTTTTTAAAGATTGATCACTAAATTGAAAAATTTTAAAAGTTTGTCACTCAGTCGAAAAAATCCTAAAAGGTTACTCAGTTATGTAACTATTATTCCTTATCTTTTGACCTACTAAATTTACTTAAAACCCATAATTTTTAATTTAAGACTTTAAAAATATAAATTCTAAAATTCTAAAATCATAAATCCTAAATCTTAAATTCTAAAAACTTAAAATCTTAAATCTTAAATTCTAAAAACTTAAAATTTTAAATCTTAAAACCCAAATTTATAAACTCTAACATTCAAAACCTTTAAAAATAATAGAATAATAATTTTTTAAAGCACATGAAGATATAATCATAAAATAAAATATACAATACCTATTTCATCCTTAAAATTTTAAGAAAAAAGACAAAATTGCTCCAAGGGGCCACCAAGAGCCAACCCCTTACAGCTACGTAGTTTTTCTCTTCCTTCTATCATTTTCTATTATTTTTTATTTTCTTGTTTATTCACATCGAACTGAAAATTTAAAATTTAAATGACATTATTTTAAAATTATGAAAATAATAAAATGTGGCATAAATATTTCTATGATAGGTAAGTAGTATTATATCGAGGTAAATGAAATTTTCTAAAAATATAAATATTTTAATTAAAATAAAAAATAATTAATTATAAGATAAAATTTTTGATAAAATTAAAAATTATAATATATAATCAAATTTAATGAAAAAGTTTTGACTAAAATATCCATAAAAATTTTAAAATATAATTATTGTATTCTTATATTTTGAAAAAATAAATATAATAAATAAAATATTTGGTCATGATACTTCACTTTATTACTTAGAATAGTGACTAAAGAAAATAGAATTTCTTGAACTTGCAATTTTGACAAGAGATGATAAAAAACAAATAGACAAAGGACATTTAAGCAAAGAGCATTTCATTTCTCTAATTAATATAGCAATTAAAATAATTAAATTTCAAATTCTAATTTTACACTATAAATCCTAATTTGTTTTGCATCTTGTTGATTCTTAAAGATCTATCCCTTTTCCAAGTGATTGTGAACCCTTCTAGTTACATGAAGATCAATTAATAGAAAGATTAATGTCTACAATGGAAAAAAGATTGGACAAGGCTTTTTAAGTTTCACATAGAAAAGATAAAGCCCATAAAAAACATTAAAGTCTTGTTCAAATAGTTACAGGAAACATAAAAAGTCATAAAATTGTTTTCTAGTCCAATTACCTACCTATGAAGATGAGAGAGAAAGAAGGTTAAAATTGAGGAATGGAGGGGAAGAAGAGAGAAGAAAGGTTTAAAAAGATGAATGGAACGAAAGAACTTGTATAATTGATAATTGGTTAGGTGAGTCATAGGCATTATAAGGTTCAAGTGTGGTTTGAAATTTTTTAAATAAACCTAAAATTGGTTTAAACCCTGGTCTCTTGAACTTGAAGCTTGACTAGAAATTTGATTTTTTTTTTTGAAATTTGTTAAGGAAGAGAGATCTTTAATCTAAAATGGAAAGAGTTCTAAGGAATTGTTTTCTTTAAAACAAAATGGTGGTACAAAGCATTATTTTTAAAATTGAATTGAGCTAGCTAGCTTAATCGAGTTTATCAAAAGTTGGTTAGCTAGCCAATTTGGTTTTATATCAAAACTTGTAAAAGTTAAAATTAGTGGTTAAGATGAAAATCAAATGATTTAACTAGTTTTTTACCAATGAGTTTTAGAAACCAATCGGTAAGAATTTTACTTAGCTTTATCATCTCTTGTGCATTCATCATCCCCTATCCATCTTCTGTACAACTCTATTAAATCAATCGATCTCTCTCTCTCTCTCTCTCTCTCTCTCTCTCTCTCTCTCTCTTATCATCATCCTTTTGCACATCTGTTCCTCTCTCTTCTCCAACTATGATATTCTCTCTTCTTTAGCATAATTTGTGGCTCCCAGAACCCATCACCAAAGCTGTAACTATTTGTTGAGAAATCGGGAAGTGATCAAATCACGCAACGGAAGCAAAAAAACAAAACAAACAAAATTTTGTTCTTTGATTTTTCGAAAACCAAGATCTTAATATTCTATAACAAAATTGAATTATAAACATAATAAAGTATGAATCTAAATTGTACCATACTTTGAAGCTTGATCCCCAAGTCTTCTTCTTGTCGTGTCCATAATGAAAAACTACTTGAGTCGCATAAGTGTTCGACCTCTAATGGTATCTACAAACCAAATTTTGGAGAAATTCAACAATTTAGAGGAATTAATAAGGGGTCCTAGCCCCTTTTATGTTTCTTTCTATTTATAGAAAAACATAAGATGCTTTTTAATATTAAAATTAAATATAGTTACAATTAAAGTCTTACTTTAATTACAATTATTATTTAATATTAATAAAAAAAATATCATATATTTGACCATGAAGTTTCTAAAATTTTACAATTAAATCCAACTTAATTAATTTTGGTCTCTTCAGTTGATCTATATATGTGACCCATTAGGTTCCTAATATGTTGACAATGATTATAAATTATAATTCTAATTCATAATTATAATTAGATAAATTAAAACTCCTTTTAATTTATTTTTAATTCTCTAATTAAACAATTTATAATCATAGATTAGGATTTGGGTCTAGCAATACGTCATGACCACCAAAATATTAGAATTGTCAAAGTGGTTTTGACTTAACCTATCTATGCATAATTTTTCCTTATAATTCAATCATTTCGTCATACAATGTTCCGATTAATCATAGAGTATGGAACTAGTATCTTCTCTATTTAAGTCTAATCATATTAGTTCTCTACCATTAGTAATTGATTTCGTTAATAACATTTGAAAACTCTTTTCAAAATGTCATTCTACCTTGACCAAGGATTTCATAAATCAATACTAATTGAGAACAACAGAACATTCTCCTTAATTACTTTAAGGTGACAAATCTTCTATTAATTACTCAACTACTTCCATATAGTTCATGCTACATCCAATGACTACCGAGTGAACTATCCATGGCTAGAATATATCGTAAGTAGTACCAAAACGTAACAATCCCTATACAAGATAATTTTGGCAATCTCAAGTCTAAAGATTACTTATACAATCATCACAATGAATATTTCCATAAACACACAAGCAATGTTCCATATGAAATTCTCATATCGGGTCAGTTCAGTGAACTTGTTCTCTAACAAACACCTACACGCTTGTTTAAGTATCTTTATACTTTAGTTTATGAGAGCTACTACTTCCATCATAAGAAAACAACATAACGTGTGCTAGTCTTTCTATTCTATTAATGTCTAGTCTTAATAAAGCAATAGTTAGGAACAATTTAGGGATAATATGTAATTATAATATGAATCTTATAATTATGATCTCTATCATAATTTTATTTGTAATACATATTTATTCTATGCACTTTATCTTATATATTAATCAAATAGATAAATATACGTAAGATAAATAGTACCTTTATAAAAATTACATTACAAATCTATAACTAATCGATTGGCTATAGGGCATAAATCAATACTCTTCTCTTTCTATTATAACCTGTAACTTGGGATAATTGAAGATGCCTATGTTCCTTAAAAGACATTGTTTCAAAGTTGGTTTTTATGATGTTTATATTATGTTCACTTATGCAATTTTAGTGTTGCTTTCAAGATTTTTATATTGTGTTCATTATTACAATTTTAGTGTTGTTTTCATTGTTTTCAAAATAGTACTTTGTGTTTTCTATTAAGCCATGCTCCCTCTAATCACCATTTTATATCCCTTGAAATTTAAGGCTCTTGGTAGGGATGTTAGTTTCTATTTTTTATTTATATTTTTAAACATACAAATTGGTGAAAATATCGTATAAAAATAATAAAAATCAACAAAAATACATAAAAATTAATAAAAATATAAAAATCGATAAAATTATTTTTTTATCAATTTATATATTTTAAAAAATAAAAATAAAAATAATAAAAAATCGAATCAAATGAGTCTTCAATTTCAGTGTTGTTTTCACTATTTTCGAAACAACCATTTTGTCTATTCAGTTGCTCCTTAATGCTCATTATTTTATGTGTCCCTAGAAAAGATCAATTTTTACATTTTAATGGTTTATGAACTTCCATCTTTTGTATGCTAAGGTAATTGCTATTAACAATGTTATTTATATTATAATTCTGTGTAGCATATAAGGTTTAGTAGTTGATACATTTTATAATTTATAAGTTTATATATTTTATTTTTTCACTTAGCTTAATTTTTTGAAGTTTTGTTTATTTTTATAATTTTTATCTGTTATATACTGATTTTATGATATTTTAATGATGATTGAATCTCTAAAATTTAAACAACTTTTTTTAATAATTCGATATTTGGTTCGATTTTTTAAAATATTAGTATAAAACGAGGATGATTCAGAGAGAAAAATTAGAAACATGAAATTAACGGCTTGATTAGAATAAGAAAATAGTTGAAAGACAAGAACAACAGCTGGCGATTCAAAGAAAAAAGAAAAAATGAAGGTAAAAAAAGGGGGGCTAGGAATCCTTCAAAGACGAATAAACTTATAAAGAATCCCTGCCTCTTTTCCTTCTCAAGTCGTCGTTTTCAGTTAAAAGGAAATTATATCACGTGTCAATACATATGTGTTTCCCTTCTCCAAATGCTACCACGTGTCTCATCACACATCAGTGATTAAAAAAAAAATGGAAATCCAAGGTCGAATTTCATTTCAACATTTTTTAATCCTAAAATTGATCTTAAAATCAAAATATAAAATTAACTTTCCAAATTACGGCTCATGGGCATAGAAATAAAAAAAACATTGATATCTCCAAATATTTTTTTTCATTTGTACCTTTTTTAGATTTGGTTATTTTAAAAAAATGAACTGAGCTTTTGAAAAAAAAAACTAAAATAAATTTTATGTTTTTTATTTATTTGATTCTCTATGATATATGGACTCTTTTAGAATTTTTTTATTGTAAAAGTAAAAAGAAGAATAAATATATGGACTCTTCTAGAGTTGGTTGAGCTGAATGCCACAACCAAAACTAATGAAAACTAACAAATCATGAAAATGCAACGATTTAAACATTTCCAACGGAGAAACCATAAATATATTTTATATTTTAAAATGTTTAGACAAATATTAGAATATTGTCACATAAAATTAGGAATATACAATATGAAATTCAAAAGAAATAAGAAGATAGTGTATATTACGTAATAAACAACATAAAATTAGGAATCCCAATATACAATGTGAAATTCAAAAGAAATAAAGAGTTATTATATAATATGCGTATATTATGTAACAAACATTTAAAAATGTATAAATGAAATTATTAACACTAGCGATTAATGATAAATGATACTCTAAAATTGGGATTTGGGGTGGGAAAAGAGGGAAGTGACAGGCATGTGCGGTACAACTAGAAATTGCCAATAAAATAAAATTGTTTACAAGAAAAGAAAAAGATAATAATAAGGTGGAAATTGGAATATCAAGGAAGGTGCAGGATTTGTTCTCGACTGGGTTTGGTCTCCGGAACGCGGACGGAATCGGATGCATCTAATCCTAATTTCTATATGTCCTATTTTTCTTTATTATTGTTGTTTAATAAATGACATCCACTTCGCCTTGGCGTTATATATATATATATATATTTATTATGTGCTCACCTATTTCCCTATTGTCTAAAACTCATAAGAAAGGAAAGAAAGAGTTGGGACTTGGGAATTGGGATTGGGCAGTAACTTTTTTCCACGTCCTCTGTTTCTCCTCAATCTACCTCTTCTCCTTTTTTCTTAGTTGACATAATTAATATATGTGAAAAATAAGTAGAGCGTCGAGGTGGATGATGGCGATGATGATGATGCGGGGGAAAATATTTTGACGATGAGAAAGATTTACTTAATTCCCATGGTTTCCTCTCCGATTGATACGTAAAGGAGCACCAAACCTTTTTCTTTTTACGTTCTTGTTTTTTGTTGGGTTTTTTAGCAAAGGATAAGCGAAGACGGATGAGACTGTATGTTGATTGATTGATGATAATACTTTTACTCAAGAAAAGAGAGGTTGATGAGAGACAGATGTGCCTGGATTGGTGGTTGAGCTCTACATGTGCAGCAACAGGCGGATCTTTCTAACCCTAGTAATAAATCCTTTTTTTCCTTTATACTTTTTGATCTCTCTCCCATCTTGTTTTTTTGTTAAAAACAATTTAGTCACAGACAGGACTGGATTCCCTTCCATAGTTGAAAGAGAAGCTAATTCCTAGCTTCAGCCACAGCCTCAGCTAAACGCGCAAAAGGTTAGATATTTTACACCCCAATGTTAAACCCCTTCTGATCTCTCTCTCTCTCTCTCAATTTGTTTCTGTCTGTTTTTTTTTTTTTCACACTATCCTATTGATTTACCGTGTCCTGGATTTTTGTTTTTTAATCTCAACACACCACCTTTGGACTCTGATTACTGCGTGCTTTGATCCTTGAGACATGATGATATATGCCCTTGTTTCTCAACCCCTTTCTTTTTCGTTTTTGGTTATTCCCTTTGAAATTTTTTTCATAACTGTGCTTAACCTTGTCGATGTGTAGTTTTCCTTAGCGAATTGATTTAGGATTGCAATTTCATCTCTTGTTGTCAATTGCTGCTGCTGTTTGGCAGTGGATTTCCCTTTTGGACCTTTTCCCCAGTTATAACTAAGGGGATATCATTTGCAGCAGTCTTTCAAATAGGGAAAGAAGGATGCATGCCAGGCATCGAAGTCCAGGAAATGGATACCGCTCTACTTCCATGGGGATGGGATGGGGAGCCTCCAGGACATCCCCTGATACTTCTGCTAGAGGCCATGGCTTTTACAATTCTGAATACAGAAGTTTCAGTAATCGTAGCCTTGGCCGTGGTCAGGGCCCACCCAAATATTTTCAACAAGCGCCTCAACCACTGGCTCAGAGAGGCGATATTTTGATAGAAGCTGGTAGGCTTGCGGCCGAGTATTTGGTTTCGAAGGGAGCACTACCTCCTAGTGTACTTTCTGGTAAATGGCAAAACGGTAGTTTCAAAAAGCATGTTGGGGATTATCAGGACTTTAGGCAACAAGAAGAATACACACAAGGAACGCGAACTTCTGCTCATGCCCGTCTTGGGACTGCAGCTTCTGAAGTGGGGTCTGCTAAGAGAAGATATTCTGATGACTTGAATTCAAGGAATCATCTCAAGGGAAGGAGGAGAGGAGATTACTATAGGAGCTATAGCTCAGAGTGGGGCAGAGAATATGGAAAGAGTGGATCATTGTCTGATAAAAGTAGGGTGTCTCCCGATATGGACTGGGAAGATGACACTGTTTCTGGACAGTATGAAGAACAGCAAGCCGGGAAAGCTGCTGATGATGTGGTGAGAAAGTCTGGTCAGAGCAGGACACCCGAAAGGGAAGAACCTGCTAATAGAGGACTAGGGCTGGAGAAGTACAACTACACACGTGAATTGGATTCTCATGCAACTTCTTCTAGCAGGAGTAAGGATGAGAAAGATGCTGAATCCTCCAAGGCATCTGAGGATTTGGCAAACATGGATTTAGAGAATGGGGAGATGAATGGTAATGAAAACATCTATGAAAAAGAGAAACAAAATGTGCGAGACTTGCCTATCCAGCATTCTAATGTGGATGTTAATCCCTCTGTCAAGAATGATCTTGATTTACTGGCACTCTGTAAATTTACCAATGTGCCAACAAAAACACGATCAGCATTGACATTTAGAGCCTCAAAGGTTGACCAGATCCCAAATAAAGAAGATGGAGATGCTTCTGATCTCCAGAATCATAATGGATCTGATATTTTAGTCCAAGGAGGTAGTCTTGACGACTCCAAAGTTGATGTTCTGAAAAATTCAGCTGATGATTCAAAATCTCCACACTCTGATGTGGTGCCTGTCCAGTCTGCAGGGGTTGTTGGAGATTTATACTCTGCTTATGGTGCGACGCTGGAGAAAGGTTTCAGGAATCAATCTTTTCCAGATAGAGCTTTTCTGCAGGAATATGAACAAGCATCAAGCTTTGGAATGTCTAACTCAGTCGGAGAGAGAGTTGAGAAACGAGCTGCAGAAGATAGTGATTGTAATGAGCCAATAAAAAAACCCAGGGAATGCCTTGCACACTTGGTCACAGAGGCTGAAGTGCACTTACTTATTTCTGATTCAAGTGAGAATAGGGTAAGTTCAACCAAAACAGGGACGACACAAGATCACTCATTGATAACGGCTGTTACTCAAGAAGGTGTGGTTAATAGTTGTCAATTTTCGAAGGCTGATACTGAACCATGTGTCCATTTTGCTCAAGAAAAGCAGCTTTTTCCAGGTTCATTTAAAATTTGTGACCTTAACCTTATGGAATCTTCTGACGGAAATGATAACCATTCTAGTGATCCAGTTTTGTATCCATCTCTTGCACCAACCAATCATGAAGCAGCTCCAGTTGATGTTGGCTTATTAATAAGTAACTCCAAGATTGCTGGTGAATATTCTGGACATGTGGGTGATGGTGCACAGATTGAAGTAATTGATTTAGAGAATGATTCCACCATAGAGAACAAGGACTTCAATAGCACACAGAGAAAGTATGTTTCTTCCATTGTTGTGTGCCTTTCTCTTTACTTTCTATGTTTCTATGGCTTATCAAACGGAAATAATAAACGTACATTATTATACTCATATATTGATGGTTACCACCGCATCATATTTTCATACTTCTGGTGTGCATAAATAACTGTAGCATAATCTTCACTAATTTTTACATTTTGTTGTTTCTTTTTTCAGACATCTGATGTAAAGATATTGTGTTACTATATTATGCTAGTCTCTATATTGTTGCATGCTTCTCGTTCATCTTGCCCTTTTCTAGTTGACCCCTTTTTCTTCACATTCAGGATGGATGCTGCCTTTGCCAGCACAGATGGGTTTACTGGCCATCCACAGAATGCTGGTGGCATTACCGATGTTCAAGACAGCTATGATGGTCTTATGATCTCAGAGTTCCTAACCACTTTTTCAAATTGTAGTTCAGTACCAGAGGACATTACTCCATTGCAGAATGAGATGAGCCTTCATAATACTGAGGTATCATTATCCTTTTGACGTGATTTATCTAGTGTTTGTAGGGTACTAAAACTATTAAAATTTTGATCCATACCCTGCCGTGCTTGATTGCTTAATCCTATATCAGTACAGTTGATAAACATGTTTTTCTGTTTGTATATTGTTTTCCATTTGTAGATGGCAACACAGGTGCCATTTTACTTGCGTAGTTCATGAATAACTTGCTTTCTTTTGTTGATTTTTTTAGGGGAATTTTGGTGATGATGACTCGATATACATGTCCCTGGGAGAGATACCATTAAGTATGCAAGATCTTAACTGCTTCTTTGTCTTACATTAGCTCTAGAGTTTGTGATTGGCATTTCATTTCTTTATACCAAGGCATGTTTTGATTAACTCATACTTGCATGCGATGCTATCAATTGATCAAGTTGCTATGTATAAAGGTTGTGACATTTAAATGTGGCCATAATATTTCGATAAGTAAATAATTTGGGAAGCCATGGTTCCTTTGGGTTTGAAGTTAACCCGTCACCACTCTGTCTCTTAGACATTTCTGTAATCTTCATTGTCCTTTTCTTGATCTTCCCAATATCTATGAAATCCCAAGGTTGGTGGCATATAGGCATTATCTACAATTTAAGATAGGGACTGCCACTGCATGGCTTTTAATTTGTTGTGATTTTGACAGAAGAAGAAAATTAGAGAACATGACCTGAAATTATTTGGTAATGGGTATTCGTACTTTTTAGCCACTAAAGGGGGCTACTTATCTACTTTTATTCCTACCTATCTACAGAGAACATTCTATGAGTTTCGGCTAATCATGTAATCATTTTGGGTAACCCATAAATTAAATGGCGAGTTATTGGTTAATGTTTGTCCTTGTTTTTTTCTTGGCTATTCGAGATTTTCAATCATTTTTGAGTTTATGCCTTTTGGATCAGTCATCACTCTTTCTCTCATTCTTATCATCTTCTTTCAGGCTTTATACCAGCCTGGGAGCAGCCAACGCCAAAGGAATATGAAAAGCCCTTTTGATGTTGCAAATCCGTTAGCCTGTAAGGGCTTGGTATGCTTACTATTGGTCATAGGCATTCTTTATTGCAATGACTAGCTCTATGCAACTACAGCCCTCGTTTAGTTTCCTTTTTTTTTTTTTGGTGTTGGACAGAAGGAAATGGCATGTTTACAACTTTACTAGATACGATTATTACTTTTTTGGTTTGGCTATTAGACATGTCCTTGTGTGGGCTAACTTTTTCTGTACTTAGGAGTGAATTCCGCTCATTATTTTGTGTAGTTGGTGAGACTTCTTGTGGCACAGGTAAGCTCCGCACCCTCATCTCAGGTTTGGGTGCATCTCTTGTATGATATCGTCCTATTCGCCAAGGCACAATGAAAGCATATTCGGTGAAAATTTTCAAACAAAAAAATTAGAGCATTAAACTTGATGTTGGGCCCCAAGTCACCTACGTTTCTGTTGTGTATAATGCGGTTGAGTAGAGAAGAGAGGAACAGAGTTTGTTATTTGGGGCCGCCGTGTCAACCTTGGAGTCTCGGGCGGCTACTGGTTGTAGTAGGTGAACTTCAGTTTGTTATACGGGAGCGTTCTTTATAGAGTTGAGAAAATGATAATACCTCATTTCGTGGGTTGTTACAGCTTCCTTCAGGAGAGTTAATGACTCCAATTTTAGATGAGGAAAGCGTCTTAATGTTTTTGGTTTGTCATTTGAAGGGAGTCAACTTTTGTTGACGTCATAAAGCAAGGAAATATGTGATTTTGGATTTTTTTTGTTTTCGTTTTTATTTTATTATTAATTTTGAATACATAATTTAAAAAATCAATATAGAAATAAAAAATAACATGTAAATAAACTGTGAGAACCAAAAAAGAGCATAAAAAACACATAAAAGTCAATGAAAAAATTTAAGAACAGTCTGTGGACCTATAGGAACTGCAACGAATCGGCTATGACTAATTAATATATTATGAAGTACGTGTACTATTATTAGGTGCAAACTAAAACAAGGAGTGATGATGGCGAATGGGTTGTGCCAATCTTTATAAGGCGTCAAAAAAAAGAAGAGAGATTTATAAAAAGAATTTATGAAAAATAATTTATAGTATTTATGAATGAGGTAATAGCTATTTAATAAATAAAGTTAGGTACATCTTCCAATGATAAAAACGTCAAAATCTTAAAGTTTTTTTTCTATAAAATAGAAGTATCTAAATTATATTGTATGGTATTTTAGTAACTAATTTTTTGAAAATTTTTCACTTCAATATTTAATATTTTAAAGTTTTAATTTAATAATTAATATTTTAAAATTCATATAACTGAATTAATAACTAATATAACTAACAAAGTCTAATATATAAATATTCACATAGCAAAAAGTTGCACATATGGGTGACCACAACTTCTAAAATTTTTTAATTTAACGAATAATTATTTAACAATTTTTACTTCAATGTCTAACATTTAAAAATTTTCAATTTAATAACTAATTTTTAAAATCCGTTCAAATTAGATCAAAATTATTTTTTTAAATAACAAGTGAATAACATACTAATATTTTATTCGAAAAATGTTGTATAATGATTTTTAAATTTAGTTAACAAATATTTAATTATATATTAAATTCTCTTTCAAAAGATATTAAAGATTTAGACTTGATAAGTTTTTAACATAAAGAAAACACTTTGTGAATAAATCTTTTAAATTAAATACAAATTAACTACAAAATATCTTTTATAAATAAATTTAGATTTAAAGATATATTATTGATTTATAAAAAAATAAAAAATTTATTCTTTCAAAAGATTTATTCCATTGAAGAAACTCAATGTATATCTTCATTATAAAAAAAAACCATACATCAAATTTTTTCAATTGAAAGTAACATATTATTAATGTAAATTAATGAATAAAAAGATATAAACATTTAGAATAGAAAAATCTTAAGAATTAATACAAATACATATTTTATTAGTTAAAAATTGAAATTAAATTAAATTACTTTAATCTTTTTGTATAAGAAAATTAATATTTTAAGAATTTTTTATATATATTATAAAAAATTAAATTCTAGAGGTATTAAAACTATCAAATAAATTTTTGTAATCAATTGTGTAACATTATCTATACAGGACCTACAACCATCCACACATAAGACAACCAATTTCTTATATATACATTCACGATGTGTATTTCGATTCAATGCTATATATATATGCATTACAAAACTCTTTGATACTTAACATTGTCATTTAACAATAGTAAAACATATATGTATTTTTTATTTTTCATTTATATGATAACCCAAAAGAAAACATACAATTTCATTTAATCATTATATATACAATCGTATGTAGTTAAAACAAACATGCATTCAAAAAAATACTTTTTCTTCTAACTGTTGACCTTGGTCTTTGCAAATGTTTCTTGTCCCTCACTTCTATGACTTGGACTTATACGGATTAACACTCGTACTAATTTTGAAAGCTTAGCGGGCAAACAGTTAATTTGGATGACCACTCACAACAGTCATCCGCTAAGCACATACATTCATGAACATCGTACAAATATAAATAAGGATGATATAATTAATCAAATAAATAATTTAAACATACTTCAATATATTTTTGTTTCATATACCATAAATTCACTTTCAAGACTCGAACATTGATATTCAATACTCAATGATACAAAATATCAATATAAATGCAAATGCCCATTCATATACCAATTATTTATGTTGTCATACTGTATTTCTTATTTATATCTCTTTACTTTATTTTTCTGTGTTAAGCTTGCACATTTTCTGTGAGTGTAGATAACGAGTGGATACCCGAAAGTATCAAACTGTGAATACTATAAGGTATCAAACTATGGATACTCGAATATATCGAACTGTGGACATTAGTGGTATCAAACTATAATAGTTGCACTGTAACCCTATATGCATGCCTATTTATCCACAACCAAGATAATAGAGTAGGAACTATAACATTTTCTTTAACCATTTTCAAATTTCACAATTCATATATCAACAAATCATATGAAATATATTTCAGGTCATAAACTGTATATATGTTTGGAATGCATTATACTCAATCTTAAATTCCATTATTCAATCACCCAATTCACACATGATAGGTCCTATTTAATTTCTTTGGAAATGTTTGAAAGGTCTCATACACATTAAAAAAGATTGGGATAAGAGTCGGTAAAAACATAAATCGGAAACAAAAATAATGCCATGATCGTGTTAGACTCTTTTTCTATTCATACTGCTACTTGTTTCTTAATATGCATATAGAAAAAGTTAGAACTGGATTTCAAGGTCTTTTAGACCTTTTTTACCCTCTATATGTAGTTTTTATAACACCAATAAGCAGACCATTTTGACTTCTAAGTTATAAGATATAAGTAAAATATTACAAACTACTTCGAAATAGGGGTAGCATCAAGTCACTTTTTTCGACCTTAATTTCCAAGGTCATGGAGCTAAAATTAAATCAAAATTTTTCAAGAGATATTTATCTCTATGTCTTATATTTTATATAAAACTCGAATAACACAATTTGGGGGGGTCTTTAGGCTTAGTTATGACTTAAACAACGTGATTGACTCAAACAAATCCTAGATAGATGTCCACTATACAATACTCTTTTATCATATTCAATCAATTTTATCCAAGATAACACTAAAATAACACCAAAGCAGCATCTTAGAAACAATTTCACATCAACTAAATGAAATTCCCAACTTGAAAATTGACAAAGTAGGTCTTCTATTGCCTTTCCTTCACTTCTTTTTTGGCTTTTCACCTAAGATTGGCCTCATTTTTTATTTGAAAAATGATGTGATGAAGAAGGTGAAATGGGGAGGATAAAATCTGAACTTAGAATGTCGTGCATCCCCCTCTCCATATCCCCATTTTAAAACTTTCAAGACCTACACATATGCTTTGTTATTATTGGTCATACATGCCTTAATTCAATTGGTCACACATGCCTTAATTCAATTGGTTTACATATGCCTTAATCCAATTGGTCCATGTGTTAGCTTTAGAAAAATTGCATACTGGTCTTTTTTCTTCCTTTACTTCCAACATTGGCCTACAATCTTATCAATAATTTTGTTACCTTATGTCTTAATTTTCTAGTGTCATAAATTTCATTTAATTTAGTTAATTATTTCAGGAGTTATACCCAAAACACTACATGATGTTCAAAAATAGGGATAGTAACCATAACTCAACTTTAAGCTAGAATTAAAAACTCTTAGAGGCACAATAAAATTTCTCTTCCTTCATGAAAGTTTTCGATATATGTCTCTAGATTAATTTTCAATTGGAATTATCCAATTTGGAGGTATATAAACCAAGATCTGGCCAAATTACAGAAGTATGTTCATGCCAAAACAAACATATTATCCATATATCCAAATCTTTTACATTACATACCATTATGTTAATTCATTTCTTATGTTCACTTCTTGATGCTCCTTAGATGTGCTATAATAATTCTAGGGTATATGTTGAACCCTTACATATTGATGTAATAAAACTATCAAATAAAATTTTTAAAAAATTTTAAGAACTTATAATGAGACCATACATTGATTTTTTTCAATAGAATAACTTTCAAGTTTTTAAAAGAATAAGTTCTTTTTTATGTTTATAAATATTCTTTGTTACAAATCAATAATATATCTTCAAATTTAAATTTATTTATAAAAATATGTTTTGTGGTTATTATATATTTAATTTAAAAGATTTATTTTATTTCTTTTAGGTCAAAGAGTTATCAAGTATAGTTCTTAGGTATATTTTGAAAGAGAATCTAACATGTAATTAAATATTTATTAACTAAACTTAGACGTTGTTATATAATACTTTATAATAAAATATTAGTGTGTTAATTACTTATTATTTTTATAAAGAAAAAATGAAGTTTACCTGATTTGAAAGAATTTTAAAAAGTTGGTTATTAAATTAAAAACTTTAAGAAAAAATGAAGTTTACCTGATTTGAAAGAATTTTAAAAAGTTGGTTATTAAATTAAAAACTTTTAAAGGTTAAACACTAAAGTGAAAATTTCTAAAAAGTTTGTCATTAAATTAAAAATTTTAAAGGTAATTAGAAATACGGTTGTATACATGGACATCCACACGTGCACTTTTTGCCACATAAATGTCCATATGTTAGGATTCATTTACTACATCAGTAAAAAATTAACTGAGTTTATCTTTTTACTTGAGTTGAACTAGCTTTAAAAAATTTATTAATAAATTAAAAACTTTTAAAGTTTAGACACTAAAGTAAAAAAAATCCAAAAAATTTGGTCACTAGTAGATTTATTATCCCTCTCTATTATAACTAATGTAAAACATGTATGATCAATCTTTAAAAATAACATGATTATAAAGGAATTAAATAAAAGATTAAAGGTCATTATCAACAAATTTCATTCGAAAAAGCTAGTGCAAAACATATATAAACTTTTGATCACTAAAAATCAAGACACTACAACATAAAGCACATGTAGAACTCTAGTATAATAGTAAGCTTTGACTAATAATTTTTAAGTTTTAATGCTTCCATGACTCATGCTTATGATGATGAATCTAACAATAGGGGGATTCCATTAATGTCTCTAAGTAAATATGAATTCCATGGACATTGCTCTATCCAAAACTTTGATTATTGCAACTTCCTAGACTTTGTATATCACACTTTGAGTTATAACTTTGCATGACCACCACTTAAACTATACAATCTTTGTTTCCTTCCATCCAAATAGAATAGACTAGGATCCCAATGGTAGCTTTGAACAACTTCATATCACCTTTAGCTTGAAAGTGTCAACTTAAACACCAAGAACCCAAGTCAGACTAATTGGCGCAAAAGCTGGGGATGTCAAAAATTTTAAGTAGTCTATTATAAAGTTCTTTAACTTAGCTATAAGTGATAAGAAGATAATCCAAGTCCTCATTCAACTCTTGGCATAACTCATATCTTCTACCAGCAACATAAAATTTTGGAGTGTCTTTTGTGTCCACTCTTTTCCTAATATTTAGCGATAATATGAATGCATTGGCTAGGATTAAGGTAATGCACTGGTTGTGATTAAGGTTGAGTCCCACATAACCTTACACTATAGGGGTCTCTCTCCAAGACCTAATAGGAACTTCTTACAAGAAGAGACCTAGAAGTCTATGTTCTTTTCTTGTAACCAAAGCATAGTATCCTCATTATTAAGGTTCAAGTGATAGTTTAGCATATATTGTATAATTAGTTCAATGTACTTGATAGAGCGTGAAGTCTAAGATCAGGAATTGTTCCTGATGAAAGCTTAGACCTTTATATGAAGATGGATAGTTGCCTTAAGACCTTATATCTCTTCCACTTTGTATAAAGAACTCATATCATGCTAATGATCATACTAAATCATTGTGTTACTCCCACTCCTAATCTTATGTTTTATATTGGTTTGTAATTCCTCCCTAGTTAGCAAGCTTTATTTGAACATCTAAGTTATATTATAGCTAACTTTGGGGATTCCAAATGTTAACCCCTCTCAAGTTATAATGATGCATCCACTTAACTTAAAGGCTTTGATTTTCATCAATCAATTTCTATAATCTCTTGATAAGAAGGGCCTTGATTGTGATCCTAGTAGAGGGAATACCTAGTTCTCTATTCTCCTTGGTAAGCACACCTATGCTCATTTGAATTTGGGAATTTGGTCTTTCCATTAGTTCCACTCCATAAGAAGTCTCTAAATATATTGTCTAGTGTCTTGACCCCTTTTTTTAGAATGGCTAGATGTGAGCACCAATAAACATGCATGTTTGTTAGTATAGAGATTCCCATTTGGAGTTTGCACCATATGAAAGTGTTTTGTTGCACCAATTATGCAGTTTCTTATATATTGATTTAATTAAAGGAAAATAATCAGTGTAATTGAATTTCCTAGTTGTGATAGTTATACTAAGATACTTGAAAGGTAGTTGTTGAGGGGACAAACCCCTAGACATGGCTAGGATTTCCACTTAAGGTTCAGCACCTGATGATAGAAAGAAGAAGCTTTTCCTTGAGTTGAAGGCTGGTCTTGACATGGATTTTAGGCTATTCATCTTTAGTTGATTTAATTTCCATGAACAATCTTGATGTAGTTTTTGAATTGTTTTAGGACTTGTTGGAAACTGTAGTTTTTCTTTCAATCCTTAACAATTTTTATCAAAAAAGAAATGATGCTTAAGATAATAAATAAAAAGGAAAAACTACGTGGCATGCTAATAAATAAAAGGGAAAAACTACATGACTTGCAGACTATAGGCATCCATAACCTACGGGCTATATAATAATATAAATACTATTATTTATTTATTTTAATAATATATATATTATTTTATGGCTTGCAACCCATAGATGCCCATGGCTATAGGGTATGTAGTCATACCCTAAATAAAAAAAACTTCAATATATGATATTAAAACTTAAAATTGTAGATGTTAAAATAAAATGAAAATAACATTTCTTAAACTAATATGGCTTGTGGAGAAGCCATCTTAAGAAGGATCAAAGTTAGTTCAATTGCTAAAAAAAGCAAAAGTTCAAATTTTTTTTATATAAAATTTCTTATATAAAATTTGCCATATGAGTTTTTCAAAGAATCTAGATTGGAAATAAGCAAAATTTTGAATTAGGAATAAAAAATTTTGAATTTGAATTGGAAATAAGTTAACTTGGAAAAGGAATATTTTAATGAATTTGATTTGGCTTAGAAATAAACAATAAATTTAATAAGGGACTATAAATCCAACTTAATGGTCTAGTTGTGCTTTGTTATTTAAAATTCATTATAAATTTAGTAATTTCAATAAAATTGTTATTAATTAGATTTAAAAAAGAAAAAGAAAATTTGGTCAATGAGATACAGTGAAGTGTTTTTATTTGTTACATAGTCTCTCTCATATTATTAAATGAAATATAATTTATTAAGTACTAATATTAAAACTTTATAAGGTTTATCTTTTATTTATTTTAAAATATATAATTTAATAATTTAATCAATTTATAGGATAATGGATAATATTTTTAAGAAAAAGATACTTTACAAGCATTAATTTTATGAAAATGAGTGACTTAGTAATATTTTTATATTTAACAGATTAAGGTTACTAAACTTTTGTATTTAGTAAACTTTAAAACCATAAATTGATGTAAAAAACTAATAGTGGCGACAATTAAAATGTAAATAAATTTCATTAACCATAAAAAATTAATGGACATTGTTTTATTTGAAGTAAAAAAATGAAGCAAATGAAACAAATCAAAATAATAGAAGTTACATATTTTCAAACTCTAATAGTGTACTTCATTCATCATAGGATTTTCTTTGTTGCTCATTGTTACTCATACCACGACTCAGGGAATCTCCATTAATCAATGTATTGTTGTTGAAAAGTTCTTCCATATATAAAATAAATACATTAATTTTATAATATAAAAAATCTTTAAAATAACATTTAATAAGTTAAATAATTATTACCTGAAGATTATTTAAATTGACATTATCTTCTCTAGTATTAGCAGTAATTTTGTTCCATAATTTTGAAATATGGTTGGAAACTCTTCGAAAAATTATTTCATGCGAAGTGTAATATATCTTCTATCCCTTGGACAACCTCTTTTCTTCACTTGTATTGCATTCCAATATTATTCTTAATTAAGAAAAATGTCATTAAAAACTCCCATGACTTGTTTATATATGATGTGCCTACTTTTTTTAGTCACATTTTGACCACTAGATTCTCATTGATTTAATGCAATTTATTATTCAAAGTTTTCTTCAAAAGTTATACTTTGACACTACCCTCACATTTCATATCGTCAATGTAAAAAAAAAAAAGATCTCTTATTTTAGCTAATAACTTGTCATTTGTATATTACCAAATTTGACACCAATCTTGCTATGCCGCCTGGAAACATATTTCTTCCATTACTTCATTACAAACTTGTCAATAACTGTATTTACCCCTCTTACTTTTAGTATTGCAGATGCTTTCATACATAGTATTCTTTTCCAACTCAAATTGTCTACAATTACATGTGAATTCCGCATAATTTTTTCAAGTTAACTTGTATTTTATTACATAAACCCTGTCTACTCACAATTTCTTTGCACCTCCACATCATTAATCTCGATTATTTCAACAATATTCAGTAATATGCACTTTAATTTTTTTAACCATCTCAATTATTTTGTTCCTATATGCTTCTTCAAATTGCTTCTCCAACTCAAAGAAGTATATTATTGAATAATTGTTGTCTTACTGTCAAAATCAACATTAGTCTATTCTTTAATTATTTTTCATGTAACTACATCTCATTTTGGTCCACAAGTTCTTTAAGATACATCGTAGGATGAAAGTGTTCATCAAAATAAATTTCATTAAAGTTTTTGGGACACCTTAAAAAAGATGAATTGAATATTAGATAATAAATTTTATTTGATTCACCATCCTATCTTATTAAGAAAAGATGGGGAGAAATCTAATTGAAAGTAACTAAAATGACCCTTATAAGAAAATAAATTTAAGATCTAACTGTAAAATAGAAAAGTGTTAACACCTGATTATCTGCATAAGCAAATACATACCTAGGTCTGAAAAAAGTTTTGAAAATTTAATAATTTTTTGAAAAATAAAAATTAACTTAAATGTGAAGTGAAAAAAGCAGGCTTAATAAAGAAAATAAATCATATAGTAGAATATTGAAGAATTTTTGGTTTGACTTAAATCTTAAAAATGAAATGTATGAGATGTCTAAATTAAGTTATAGGACATTCAATGTAAACAAAATTTGTATTCAATTTAAAAGGATAAGTTTACTTTGTATGAAAGTTAAATTTAAATAAAATGATGATAAAAGAGATGAAACGAGACTCTTAATGGAATGAGAGAAAATAATGTAAAGGCTTTTCTATTTGAAATGGTATAAGAACTCTAAAAACAAAAGATGAAATGTTAGCAAAGGATGTCATGAATTGTTCTCTAAAAAGGGTTTGATGAATTGGGTTATTTAAAAATAAGGTTTGATGAACTAGGTTACTTTAGAAAAAGTTTTGATTGAAAAATAAAAAGATTGGGTTTATTATTTGTTGGATCAAAAGTTTTTGAACTCTAATTTTTTTTTAAAAATAGGAAATTGATCTAAATGCTTGTGATTTAAAAGAGGTGAGATTTAAAACTAAAAATTTATAAGGCTCAAACCTAATTTCTTCGAAAGGTGCCTAACTTGAAAAATAAAAGACAAAAACATAAAGACAACCCTAATGGCCTATTTATGAAATTGAATCAAGTAAAAGAGAAGAATTTCCTCCTAATGGACCTAAAGGCCCAACTTAAATTTTAAATCTTAATCTAAATAAAGAACACAAATTTAAAACTAATGTATCGATCTAACTAATTTTTTATTCTTAATTATTAAATAAAAATGGACTTCAAGAAAGAAGATGAGCTTTGAAAAGATAAATTGATCTCATGAAAATAAAAGTTGGGGTTAAAAAATATTTTTTGAAAAAAAAATTCTTGCTCTCCTCTCACGTCCCTTTTGAGCCAAATGTTAACACAAACAAGTAAAATAAGAAAGAGACATATTTTTCTTTTTAGGATTGATTTTAAAGCTTGGGTCCATGCACCGAATATATTCACATTGAATGTCCAAACCCAATTTATTTTGAAAATCACTAATTAGGATTGAGTTTATTCAATTCGAAGTTCATTTTAAAAGAAATGGTGATTGAATCAATAGTAAATCCAACTAAAATATTTACAAAAAATATAAAAATAGTACACATATTATTTTCATGTAAATTGAGCTTCAACACAAGAGAGACTTTTTATTGTTGTGGATTTGCTCTTTTTTAGACCTTTCTTTGAACCTTATAATGAGCAGCATCTATGTGGAATCAAAGAAGCTTGGTCCAGCCTTCCTTAATACCAAGGACAAAATTTCTCAATATATTAAAAACAAGTTATGGTGGCCTATGAAGAACAGATGATGCATGAAGTGTTTCCTTTTCCTAGTGATAATTTGGTTCTTATGATGTAGAAAAGAAAGAAAACAAAATAAGAACATAAACACGTTAGGAAAAAATTAGGTTTAAGCATTTTGGCAAACATCTTTGTAAATCTTATGGCACCCAAAGAAGAGGGGTGAATTAAGTATTTAATTTTTTATTAAATTAAATTAATTTTTATTAAATTAAACTAACTAAACAATTTAGATTAATTTTAACTAAATGAATCACTAAGCCAAAATTCAATCCATAATAATATGATATGTTTGTACCAAAGTTAATAAAATTAAATAAAATATATAAAAACACAATTGTATAAATATAAAGAGATAAGGTAAGAAAAGAACCCAAGGATTTATAGATGTTTGCCTACCTCAAAGATAGACTACATACTCTCTCCAACCACTTATTAGAAATTTCATTAAAAACCAATCTTACTTTAAATGGGTGAAAAGTAACTTTTACAACAATCTTGTTTACAAAGGTTAATAGAAATTCAATACAATCTTGATTTTAAGGGTCAAGAGGAACTCAACAAATCTTACTTTCTAATGGGTGAATAGAAACCCTTTCAATCTTCTTTAGATAGGTAAAGAGTAACCGTTACAAATATAATCGAAATATACAATTTTTATTCTCACAAAACTGCCCCTTAACTTAGGCTACTTAAGCCTCATTTCAAACCTATATATCTTATAAAAAACCTGATCAAAATCAATCTAAGAAAGAGTTCAAATGCAAACAATGTAATGTTTATACCTTATGCATTCTCTAATACTCATATATGACCTAAATAAATCCAAATCACATCCAAAAATAAAGTCAATTAAAATCTTGATTAATACATGTCAAGAGTAACCTTTCAACACTCTTTTTAATGGTAAAGAGGAGCCTTAAACACAATCACTAATCAACAAAATCAAATCCTTAAAATTAAGTAACCAAAACACATCTTTTATAGTGTTTCAATGAAGCACATGTAATAAAATTAATTTTGAAACTTCTAGAGGCCAATAAAAATTATGAAAAGTCTCTTAATACCTCAATAGATCATAAAGAATCAAATTAAAGCAACAAAAATGTGCTTATAGCATCGTATATTTGGATTTAAATAATATGAACACAAGGTATCAAAATAGCGTAGTATTTCAATTTCAATTTTGAAATAAATGATTCTAACCTATCAAATATCATACAATCAACACAATAAACCTATGGGAACCTTAATTAATCCCTTAGGAATATATAACAATAATAAAAATGAATTTAAGGCATAAAACATAAGTTTTAACTAAAAAACAATCCATGAACCGAAAAATCTACCGAAATATGAGATGTTAAGTTTTAGTCCTATAAATAAATAATTCTATCCTTCTAAAATCACAAAAATAGGTTAAAAAATTTCTTGGAAGATAGAAAAACAAAGCTACAATAGATTTGTGTAATTTTGAAACACAAAAATCAGATTTAAATAGAGAAAGCTAAGTATGAATGTTGAAGCATTCAGATCTGGACATATTTGGTGAATAAGGTTTTGAATGCTTGTAAATAACGAAATATTCACTCTAAAATTCAAATATAAGCTTTGTAAAACTTTTCTATGTCTAAAAATATTGAAAACAACAAGTTCACATGCCCAAAAATTGATTTAGATAGTTAAACACGTGATTATAGTAAGAACAATCTAAATAGAGATATTTTCAATATATTTGAAAAATTAAGCTCAAAACAAATGAAATAATTTTCCACATATGCGAATCAAAGATAAAAAAAAAATTCTAGAACACTTAAGTAAATAAAAAAATATCAATTTCCTACACCCAGAAAACTGATTAAAATAGTGAGAGAAGAGTTTGAACAAAAAAACAACAAGAATAGTAAAAAATTGGGCAACTTTGAGGAGCTTGTAATTTTAGATCTTGTAAACTTGTTTTTTTTTTGGTTTGAGAGTGATAAAAGTGCTTTTAAAAGATGTAAATAGGGATTGGAAGAGTTTAGAGTCATTGGGAGACAAACCTAGTCATTTAGGAGACAAAAGGATATAAAACCCCAAAACCCTAAACTAGTCATTAGAAACAACTTTGAGTAACCTGTAAAATTGAGCTTAAACTAACAATATAAGAGCTTAAAAATTGAAATAAAAATTCTAGCACACTCCTAAGATTAATCAAAACGAAAATAACGAATTTATAGCAATGAATATGAATTTAAGTGTTAAGAATAGAAGAACATAGAGGATAATGAAAAATAAAGACAACTTTAAGTAATTTGAGTTCTTTGAGCTTCAATTAACATTTTGAATGATTAAAAAATTGAAGAAAAAACTCTAGTGCACTCTTGATACCTTAATAAAAATTTTTATGATGATTTTGAAGCAATAAAATGGATTTAATCACTGAAAAATCAAATTGAATGATGATAACTTAAATCTGGATAGATTTGAGGTATGTCAATAAATAAGCTTAAATCAAACGAATTTCAACTCTTAAATTGCAAAAAAATGACCAAAACAATTCTTAACTATCCAAAAATTTTCCTAAAATTAATCAATAATTTAATCAAGATTTAAAACATATATTAAGGCTTTTTTAATAAAAAACTTTCAATTGATTCAAACATTAGAATTTATCTTGATAATGAACATTTTTTATTCTTAAATAACTTAAACCTTTTCATAAACATTTTATAAATCAAAATTCACATCACAATTATATTAAAAAAAATTAAAAAATACAAATAACTTCAAGCAACATTTAAATTCAATTAAACTCGTCAAGAGGCATGCATTAACACAATTCATCACATTATCTCTTGATTAAACAGTGTAATGTCTATATGCCTTTCTAAACCAACTCTTATCATGTTAATATCATAATCAAATTCAATTAATCACTAAAATCATAATTCAAATCTTATATGCAATGGTTGATGCAAATATAATATGCAAAATGTGATAGTCCTTTCAAGTATTGATTAAGATCAAGTTCAGAAAACTTACATTCTAAGACACACCTAAACCTAACCAAACTTAATCTTCTTTCTTGATTTTCAATCTTGATCATCCAATGCTCGTTGTTCATATTCTTTACTTGAAGCACCAATCTTGAGCTCTAACATATGCAAACTTGAACATCTTACATTTTCCTATCTTATTTACCCATTAAAAATTAACCATTAGTAATAATAATATTTTGTCATCATCAAAACACATGATTGGAACCTCCTTGATTCAACAATTTTCCCCTTTTTGGTGACGATAAAACATGTGATATTAAGAGAATATAAAACACATATGAAACACATTTCATGTAATAATTCATTATGCATGAAATGATATGTCTCTTCCCCTTTATACTTAAAAACTTTTATTTAACCTTAATATTACACATCTTTCTCCCCCTTTTTGACTTCATCAGAAAGAATACCAATTGTAACTAATTCTTAAAACTTACTCCCCCTTTGTTCATGAATCAAAAAAAAAATAGACCACTTGTATATAATACTCTCCCTTAAT
>JAOXYD010000005.1:14311045-14330642 GCA_028565735.1 Pinacopodium congolense
TCAATAGTTAATTGAGCACAATAGAAATCAATCAATGTCTTTAATACAATTCTATCATGATAAAAAAACAAGTTAATCACAAGTAAAGCACATAGTTAGTAAAAAAGTAAACTAATATTTAAGTCATTTTACATAAGTTATCACACACACTAATCAAAGATGCTTAAAATGACCAAAATTTGAGTTTTGAGCAATGTTTATTTGAGAGGCCATTCAAATTTTTGACGTAAAGGTGGATATATGTCATTCAGATCATCATCTCAAATGGCTAATAGCACCACTCATAACTTCAATCTTACATTGAGTTGAAGCCAGTGGAGTGAAAATTTCTCAACACTCACAAAAAAAAAAAAACAAATAAAAATGCTTTCAACATCAAAACAACCGGAAAACTTTTCTCTTTTTTTTTTTCTTTATCTTATTCTTCTTCTTCTTTTTCTTTTCTTTTTATTTATTTATTTTTTTGGACACTTTATTCTAAACATCCTATTTCACATTCATCTGAAAAACTATATAAACTAGACTTAAACATTAAATATTATATAAATAAGTAACTAAACACATGCAAAGCACTCAAAAGAAAAGGAAAAACAAAAAAGTTAGCATCATTTCAAGAGTTGAGCAAAGTTCCTTAAATTAAAAGCATCAATTTTCTTCAAGTATCAGAATTAAATATTAACTAAAGACCATAATCATTTCAAGCTAATACATTCAAATAATTACCATCAAACTCACAATAACCCCAAGTGTGTAAAAATTTTAAACTTACCCCACACCTACAATTAAATTGGACACTATCCTTAATATCATAAAATCAATAAAAATATGAAAGAGGAATGGAACATGAAGTACTCCCTTGATAAAGTAAAACAATAAAGTCCTTGAGAGATAGCAGCTCCCACTTTTGCCTCCTACAAAAAAAAAAAAAAACACAAAAGCACTTAAATAAAAGCAACTAAAGACTTATTTATTTAAAAAAGAAAATGCAAAAATTTAAAGGAAATGTTAGGTTGTCTCCTAACAAGCGCTTTTTTTAGGTCTTAAGCTTGACCCCTGATATTTACATAATCCATTATCAAATGGATACTTGAGCTCGAGATGAAACATACTCAAACTCATCGATGAGCCTGAAGCAACTTCCCTCGAAATAGGTTCAGAATCAATACGATGTCCCAAAGCTTTTGGGAGGTGGAACCGCATTGTTTCTCCATCATAATCTATAGTCCACTCTTCAAGATGGACATCTTCTTTCTCCCAGGATGGTCTCCCAACTGGCGTAGACGTTGTATATAGAGGCACTGCATCCTATTATCACCCTCCAATTGAAATTTGATTTTGTAAAACTCCTTCAAACATTCAACTTGCTTCAAATCCTTTCTCTCTTGATCCTCTTGCTTCTCTTGCTTACTCTTCTTCGTTTCTTCTTCTCACCTCTTCAACTTGCTAGGAAAAGAAACATAAATGTGGTTAGCAATATTAAAGGAAGTATTACTTAGCTTAGGAGGTGTTTTCTCCTCCTTCTGGTCTAAGATCAACTCTTTTTCCTCAACAAGTTCCTCTTGCTCTTACTATTCTTCACCCTTTTATGAAAAGGCACACATCATCTCCCTATAATCTTCCTCTAATTAGGTAGGAATGCTTATAGAGACTTGTGCTTTTAGACTCACAATCACTTATGCTAATTAGCCTACTTGATCTTCTAAGTCCTTCAGGTCACTCCTCGTTTCCTGTTGGATTTGAAGAGTGCTTATAGCTTAGTTCTTTACAATATCCTAAGATAGCATCCCGTCAACTTGTGGGAGTGATGTTAGAGGTGGGGTCATAGGTTGAAAATGCAGTAGACTTTGATAGCACGGTGGTGCAGAGCTGAATATATACTGGTTGCTCCCATCTGAAAATTAATGTTGATCCTCCTACCTTGGATGGTAAATCGGAGTGTAAGGATTATACCATACTTGTTGGCTCTCCTAATAACCATCAACTCCATAAAACTGTTGCTTTACCTATAAGATAGGACATATGACTTGAAAATGAAAAAAAATCACATACTTTAGTGTCTACTGTATCTGTCACTACATGCTCTAGGGATGCGAGATTTACTACTTGTTCCAACCTTGAGTTAGTAGCTAACTTAAACTCATCATCACAAGAATAAAGACAAGAAGGATTATAATAACAATTACGCTGAAAATAAGCCATTACTTGAAAAATCTATGAAATATAAACAAATAGAAATCATAGACGACAAAAGCATAACAAAATCAAAAGGAAAGACAACATAAGAAATAACTAAAACACAAGCGTAAACTCTCCGACAATAGTGCCAAAAATTTGATAAGTCTGTCACAGACTATCAAATAATAAAATACCTAATAAACTTACTATGTAATAGGATAAGTTAGGATCGATCTCACAGGTAGCTAGGAAGAGTTTTAACTATTCTTAATGTTACGCTAAAGGAAAAGAAAAAGAAAAAGAAAAGGAAAAGAAAACCCCATGAATTTTTTTTCCAACTTAAAAAAATAGAAAAAAAAAACAATGAATGGAACCAAACCAATAAGTATGAATACAAAATAAAAACAAACACTCATCAATAAAGGAAAGCTGGGAAAAAGATTTATTTGAGATTCAGGACTTATAATTTATTATTGAAAATATAAAGATTGTGTTTTAGCCTAAGACGCTAGCACTTATGGATCTAAACAAGCTTTTGAATCCTTTGTTTCTCCTATTTTAGATAAATCCAACAAGTTCTGAAAATATCCTTAACTATGTAATAACCTAAAAGAAACTCTCTAGATTTAATGGCATAGCGTTTTAAGTACTAGGAAATGAATAGTCTAAGTAACTTAGATAAATAGAATTCTAGATTAACTAGTTAAATTTACTTACAAAACTAATTAACCTATTGCTACATATGAATTTAGCTAGTAACAATTATGGATTATAAGCTAAATCCTAGCAATTGAACTAGGAATTTTACCTAAGGTGGCCAATCTTATGCATTAATCCCTAATTCATGTCATGTAAGCTGAATTCCAATGCAATCTTGACCTAAATCACAATGCCCAATTGATTCCTATGCAATTCTCATAATTATCCATCAATTATCTCACTTATATCTTCCAACCCAAGCAAAATTAAGCTAAGATAACGAAATTAACTAAAAAAAAGATAAAAGAACAATAAACATACTAAAATAACAAATAAAAGGCTGAAAATTAAAGAACAAGCTACTGGAAAATTAAATAAATCCATCTATTATCAATATTCAAAGGTTTATATAAAGAAAATGTATAAAAACTTAACATAAACATAAGAACAATAAGAAAAATGCGAATAACAATAATAGACAATAAAAACATATCAAGAACAGAATGTGTAAATACTAAACAACTCTTATACACTTAACTAAAGAGATTAAAACAAGAAGAAAAACTAACTAAAACCCTAAAGAACAAGAAAAAAAACTAAGAAACCCTAAGAAAAGGGATGGAGGCTGCTAAAAATATCATGAAGCTACATTGATTTGCCTTTTTTTCTCCTTATATATGCCTCTTTAAGGTTTGGGTAAGGAATAGTTTAGTTTGCCCTTCTTTTTTTCTTTTCCCACTCTTTTAACAACGAACAAACCGCCATTGAAGGATCTAAGAAACTTCCTTAAATGACGGTTCCTGCATTCATTAATGGTTCTGTTTATTAATAGATAAACCGTCATTAATGGCCTAAAATGACAACTCCTTGCTCATTTTTCTCTAATTCTTCTCAAAACTTCTTCCTTTCAACTTGTATTTATGTTCCATGATGAAATCTACATGTAAATTCAATATGAACATAAAATAAGCATTTAAACATAAAAATAGGGTTGAAATGACATTAAAATGCATATGAAAACTTAACATATTTCATTTCTATCAAAAGCCCTTAGACCGGATGACATGAATGCTTATTTTCATCATAAATCTTAGACAGAGGTTAAGCCTATGGTAGCTAGTATAGTGATGGAGTTCTTTACTAATGGGTGGAATGCTAAGAGAAATTAATAAGACCTTTCTATGCTTAGTCCCTACGAAAACTACTCTAACTTCTCTAAAGGAATTTTTCCATATTGCTTACTGTAATACCTTGTATAAAGTAATCTCTAAAATCCTCACTAATTGGCTCAATACCATCCTTCCTGGCTATATTGACCCTTCTTAGGGTGTCTTTATACTTGGCCGCTCTATTGGTGATAATATTTTGCGTGTGTAAGAGTTTATGTGAAACTATGACAGTGAAAGAGCTGCTAAAGATTATACTCTTAAAATTGACTTGTAGAAAGCTTATGACTCAATTAGTTGGGATTTTATCCTTAATATTCTCAAGGCTTTTTTATTTCTAACTAATTTTGTCAATTGGATACAACAAAGCATAACTACTATTTTTTACTATGTACTGGTGAATGAAGAGCCTAGCAAGCTAATTGTAGGAGCTAGGGGAATAAGACAAGGGGACCCCATATCTCCTTATCTATTCACCTTAGTAATGGAAGTTCTGACTTGGTATATCAGGCTTATTACTTGCTAAGCCCCTTTAAGTTTCATTTTAGATGCAGTAAAACAAGCCTTACAAGCTTAATATTTATAGATGATCTTATTCTCTTATCTAGGGAAGATGATCACTCGGTTTCTACTCTTATGACAGCCTTAAAAGAACTTTTCAAATTATGTCTGGATTGACAATAAACAATGACTAAAGTTCTATTTTCCTCCCTGCTTCAGCTAGAAATCAGGACCCATGATGTCTATCAATACATGAATTAGGCACAAAAATTCTCTTATTACCTACTTGAGAATCCCCATTACCACTCGCCAACCTAAATTCATGTATTTCCAGCCACTAATAGAAAAGATTCAAGTGTGGATCATATGCTAGTGTAATAGGAATCTAACGTTGGCTGGTAGAGCTCAGCTAATCAATTCTATCCTGAATAACTTGCATGTTCATTGGATCTTTCACCTAGCTATTCTTATTAGCATGATTACATCAATTGACTGACTGTTAAGGACCTTTCTATGGTCTAGAGGTCTTGATAAAACTACTCAATGGGTTCAATGGATTTATGCCTACTATTTAGGCAGAGAATGCATTTGGTCTATTAAACACCAACTTGACACCTTTTAGACCATGGCTCGTATTCTTAAGCTCAGAGAGTTATTGAGAACTATGGTTAAGTGCTCAATAGGAAATGGAGAAGATTGCAACTTTTGGCTTGACCCTTGGCTAGCTCTCACACTGTTGCTATGGTTTGATGAGCTTGTTCCCCTGTGACAGATCATACCTATCAACTCTATAGTTAAAGATGCTCTTAACAGCCGTAGAAACCTTCCAAGTGATAGCACCTCCCTCTCACTGATTTAGACTCTTTGAGATATACCCTTACAACTTACTTAACTAGACCATTGATACTAGCTTCACACTCCCACTAGGGTGTTTTTAACCTTATAAGGCAGAGCTTAATTGAGGTCACCTCTTCCCAAATTACCTTAGTATGGGATGGTCTAGTTTAAGGAAGCTCATCCACGAGCTTGCTTCATATTATGGCTTACAATTAAAGGAAGATTAAGCACTTTAGACAACTTACTTGGTTTTTGCCTCTCCTAGGTATTTGCCCTCTCTGTCATTTAGCGATTGAAACTATGGACCATCTGTATTTTAGCTGCCCATACTCCAACTTCATCCGATAGGGTTTTTTGTGGTTTGCCATATCCATCACTTAGCCAATAGTTGGAGCGACTGGGTCAATTGGAGCATCAACCCGTGATTTAACTTCTAAGGGGATAGATTAATGTTTAAACTAGCTTTAAGCTATGTAGTATAGCACCAGTAGAGGGAAAGAAACCAACGAGTTTTCCTTAAGCAAGAGATCTGCGAAGATCAATTACTTAGCTGTGTTATTGATAAGGTTAGATTGTAGGTGGTAACTTTGAAAATCAATGATCAGTGCAACGTTTACATGTTATCAACCTGGAATTTGCCATGTGGTAGCCTCGAGTTTGCCTTGATCATCAGGCAATGTGACTAAGGCATCTCGATGGTGAACATAATTCCTATTTGACCTAAAAGATTGGTTTATGTGGAATGATTGCCCTAATTTAATCTCGCTTCAAAAGATCAAATTTGCCTTTACCCTAATGATATGATTCTTCTAGGGCGAGGGCTTCTTCCTTACTGACCTTATCATTGGTTAGTCTTATGTAATTTGTTTTTCCTTTAGTTCTTTTTCCTTTGCCCTATATTTTTTTGGAGTCTTCCAAGACCTCTTGTTTAATTAATTAAATATTTATATTTCGTCAATTCTTGATGATATTAATAAGTTTTTTTTAATGAAATATCAATTTTAATGGAAGGAGAAAATTAAAGGATGTAGAAAATGAAAATGTGTAGCACATTTGCAATTTAAGTGAAGAATTAAGAACAAGGATAAATCAAACACATTAAGTTTAAGAAAATCGTTATTATGAGCCCTAATAGGATTGAAAAGGGGGAGGATAAATTAGGTGCTTAAAAAATTTTCTAAAATAAAAATCTAAGCCACCTAAACTGATTCTTCTTAACATGAAGTCCCTAAACCATAATTCAATCTATATGGAAATGATATGCTAATTCAATGCAAGTAATTTATATTCAAGTAATTAAATAAAAATCACAATATCGTTGCTAGTTAGTTTAATACTTAATAAGCTCAAATAATTCAATTAATTAATATTCAATTCTAATTCAATTCAAAACCAACAATACGACATTATACTGGTTAACAAATGATAAAGTGAAGCATTTTTATTACTTTAAAATGTCGAACCTATAGGAAAAGTGTGACCAATAGGTCAATTAGATTACAATTATCTAGAAAGGCTTAAAACTACTTAAAATTAAAGGTTAGCTTCGTAAATTATCCTAAAAGTTCCAAACTTTGCAATTGAATTCCAAATTGAATTAAAGATTAACAAATTAATTACCTACCTAAGGATTAGTCTTCAAATGACATAATTGAGCTATGGAATGGATTCGAATGCTTAATCTAGGGTCTTCACTGAATCAAGACATTGCTATAGTTAAGTCAATACCTTTTCTTTATTCATCCTAAATTGAAAATTGGTCATTAATTCAATTAATAGGCATTAGGCTTAAAGTTTAAGAAGTTCTAATCTTAAATTTCATACTCAATATTAGTACCCTCATGATTAACTAAAGTAGATTTCTCGGATCCTTAATTTAAACCATGTTATTTACTGATTTTTCCAATGATTAAAGTAGATTTCTCGGATCTTTAATCATCTTTCATCTTATATTAAGTGATCAAGTCAAGACAAGCTTTAAGATCTTAAACAAACAAAGATTAATGCCCAACACGTGATAAAAACTCATTCAATCCATTTAAGAACTTATGCTTAGCACAAAATCAACTTAAAACACCATACATGTGCAAGAAATTTAGATTTATCAAAACAACCCATATTCTTGAACATATATAAATAAAGATAGTGAAATAAGTGAAAGAAAGGTTTAGACTTCACCAAATATTGTTCCAAAATGACAAACAACCTTCAGTCACCTTAACAAACTCCTAGAAATCTATAAAACAACATGAAAATACAATGAACAAGGATAGAAAAGAAAAACAAAAAGAAAACCTAACTAAAGAAAAGAAAGAAGAAACCCTAAGCTAAATCTCAGATATGGGGCTCTTAATTTAGTCTCATATACACAAAATTAGATTATATAGCTTCATATATGCCTCAGCTGCAAGTGAGAATAAAGTGGACAAGTTGCAGCAGCCAATCATAATTGAAGAACCTACTGGTTATGTCTTGACTGCTACTTAAACGGCAATTGAACAGTTAAGCGACTCCATTAACCCCTCACATTTAACTCCAAAAGCTAACTTAAACGTGGTTCTTAGGGGTTAAATGTGGGGTGGTTTAAGACCTATGTTTTGCTATTGATTCAACTCTAATTTTCATATTTTCTTTAATTTTCACTTCAATTTGATGTTAATATGATAATTAAACATTTCAAGACATAAATCAAACAATTTAACATCAAAATAAAGGTAAATTAACATCAAATTATCAAGGAAAATAATATGAAATGAACCCCTATCACCCATGTAGCTGGATAGATAACTGAGGCCCTTGGTGGTCCAATACTCAAGTGACACTCCATGAAGATTGAGCCAGGGATGGATCTTCAAGGAATTCCATGTCAAGGATTGAATGTCAAGCTTCCATAGTTGGAGACAAATCAGTTGAGAGCCAACATGCCAAGGTCCATCTTCTATAATCTTTAAAGCTTGAGATTTAGTTCCAAACCTAAATATAAATACATCAACTTCATTAATTAAAACTTCATGTAGGCAAACCTTTTCTAGTTATTCTGAGCCTAGCTATTCATCATAAGATAAGCAATTTTTATATAGGAAGAATCCAACTAGAGCAAATTCCAAATGAAAAATGCCCTGCTAGAGAATCTCAATAGGAGGAGTTACAGTATTAGCTTCATGTCATCATTCAGGAGGGTAGAATTACTAGTGCTTAGAGGAGAATCCATCATCCAGCATTTGAAGCCAGCTTTTACTCCAGCTAGCATGGAATCTTTGAGGCTACAAAGCCCTAGGAGAGCTAGGCCTTGCACCATGAGGAAAAGGGTGATAAGAGAGTAGAGGAAAGCCTCTACTCATGGGAAGGAGTAGGATAGAACACGGAGGAGTTTAGGTAGCAAAAGGAAGAAAAGATGCAAAAAGATGAAAAGCAGGAAACCAAAAAAAGGAGGGAAAAGAAAGGAATAACCTAGAAGCAAGAAAAATCAAGTAACTAAAGAATAAAGGAGGGAGAGGAGGCAGGCCTTCTGAAAGACCCCAGAGACTCAGAAAGAAGACCAAGGAAGGACTAGATGCCAAAAATCCAAGGAAGGGCTAAAAACAAGTAGCAAATCGAAGGGGAGAAACCAGAAAAAGAAGGGGCTAGAGAAGGCTAAATAAGTTAAGCTAGGAGGAGCAGAAGAGGGCGTCATAGGCATAGGGGGATCCAGGGGGAGAGAGTGCGGGAGCTGGAGCTGGAGCTGGATGCCATCAAAACTATAGTTTTAAAACCTTTCTTGGTCCAACAAATGGTTATTTCAGTGTTCTAAGGTCTCAAAATTGTATGAACAATTCATATTTATGTTTTAATGCATAACAATTTCAAAATAAAGAAAATTTTTATTTGAGTTTTGATAAAAACCCTCTTAATCAGTGTTTTTAAAGTTAGAACAAATATCAAACCAATAAAAAAAGAGGTTTAAAGTTTATATATTCAAGAGGCATTAAATCCCTATGGAATCGATATAAAATCGTATAAACTGAGAAAAAGTAGAAATTATAAGAATAAATTATAATTATAATTATAATTGAAATAAAACCAAACTATCAATATTTATTAATATATTATCTATGAATAATAATTTTAATCAACATTGAATTTAATATAAAAATTTTAAAATAAGAGTTATAATTAAAATTGTCTTTTAAAAAGAAATTATGTCTAAATATAATTAAAATTCTGAATCTTTCAACATTATGTAAAAAGTTATAAACTAGACTTTTAGTTAAATTAGTTACATCAACATCTTTTATTATATTTAAAAGGAAAATTTATTTTAAAATTATAATAAAATTCCAAATGAGTCATTAAACTATACAATGTTATTATAAAATATCTTAATAAAATCATTTAATTCAAAATCTAAAATTATTAGGTGAATTTATAAAATATTCTAAATATTATAAAATGTAAACGTTTATGATATAGAAACTATTTTGTATTTAACTTAAAAAATATTTAAACTATTAAAAGAACTTATAGAAAAATTTATTAAAAACTAATATAAAGTGTTTTAAATATTGATGTATTATAAATGATTTTTAACTGAATAAAGATATAAATTGCAATGCTTTTAATTTTTTTTGATAAATCAAAAATAGATTAATCAAAAGAGAATAGAGTTATTTACAATACCAAAGGCATTAGTCCAACCATGATGCACTATAGAAAAGCAAAAAGGAATCCCGACTATTAGGCATTGCTAGAACAAGGATTCTAATGCAAAGGTGAAACTAGCACAGCTTCTAGCAAAACCAGAAAGGATAAAAAATACCTATAGTAAAAGTACTAAGAAGAATTCCAACTGCAGAAGGGAAATTAGTAGCAGCTTCCTTCAAACCAAAAAGAAATAGAAAATAAAGTTCTAACAAGTTGAAACCTGCTAAACCAACAAAACAAAGTAAAGCGAACTTAACACCAACTAGTGAATCACATTAAACTGGAGAAAGCTCTTAAACTTTAACATCAAGGAGGCCTTGGACTGAGGCTTCGGACTTATTACCTCTAGAAGGTTGTCCTAGAGTTCGAGAAACAATTATGGCTCTCTTCCTTAGGTAAAAATTTAGAAGATCTTCCATTGTCTCAAAAAACTTCGATTTAGAAAAGCATCCATGTATAAGGGAGTCTTTTAAAGATTATTGATCTAACTTTGTTAACTGCCCAGAAGAGATAACAATAATAGGCCTGTATCTTCTACCTGTCTTCCTTTTTCTATTGAAGTAAGAGACAAAATGCTCTTACCGTCTGTTAATTGATTCCTCTTTCCTTTGGTAGGAAGACTGCTAGCCTTCAGCCTCAATGATAGGATTTCTGGAGACCAGATGCAAGGTCTGTATATTAGAAGCTAGAGGTCACTTCCCTTTAATTAATGCAACTGTCCTTGATTTGAAAAAAAAAACCCTGCAAAACAAGACGTTGGTAAAAAAATAAAATAGAACCCAAATAATACTATTACCTCTCATCAGTGTTTAAGTTGAGGATTTCCATAGTTTGGAAGACTACCTTCGTAGAAGTGCTCCCCACATCCAAGAAACAATTTTTGAAGGTTCGATTATTCCTTTCATGCCTAAGAATATAGACACAGGTTGAAAGGATGCAGATAAACAAGTCAAGATTAATGTTTTTATAGGGGCTGGGATTACAAAATTAGTATAAAATTGAAGGAAGAATTCCTAGGGTAGGAAGGTGGATTTGAAAATGGTTAAGTGTGTTCAACCCTATTGCTTTTGAATATGAACATTTAAGAACAAAAGGTTTAAGTTCTCATTATTTAAAAAGCATAAGGAGTAAAAATTTGGAAAGTTAGAGAAATAAAGTTTATCCCTAGTTTGTAATTTATTGAGAGAAGCTATCCAAAGGATAAAAGAGAACCTTGGGTTTATTCTCTTATGCCACACTAGTTCATACCAAGGGATAACTGAAACAAGAGGTCTAAAAAATTTATAATCAAAAGAATTGGTGTAAGATTTTAAATGGCTAGCTAACCATTACAGTATGTCATTTTGGGAACACACTAGTTGGTAGCTCAAAGGCTCAATATTCCGGATCTTCTCATTTGTTATTATATATATGTTCCAACTATTATCATAAATAATACCTAAGACTTTAGCAGTCATAGGCAAGTCAGAACCATTAATCAATCGAGCAGTTAAAAGAGTATAAGATAGGGCTCTAGTAGTCTACTTCTTGACTCTTGCATCTATTTTATCCAATAAAAGAAAGCAGTCTTTTTTAAATAATCTCCCAGTCAGTAAGGGTAAACTAAGATACTTAATAGGAAGGTTACCTAAGGATATATCTTTGAGGTTACTATAATCCTGCTCAAATTTCTATATACCTTTAGATAGGAAAAACTGGCTCTTAGACAATTTCATATCAAGGCTAGATAAACTGGAAAGCAGATTGAGACTCTTAAATAAAATTTTTACAGAATCACTATCAGCTTGGTAGAATAGTAACAAATTATCAATAAACAAGAGATGAGAGAGCTTAAGTCTAGAACACTCCCAATAGAATTTAAAATTATCAAACTGAGTTATAGAAGTGTCAATAATCCTAAAAAAAAAAAGCTTCCATGCACAGAATAAAGAGATAAGGAGATAAAGGACCTCCTTATCTTATACCAAAATTACCCCTAAAAAATTTAGAAGGAGTTCCATTTATCATAACAAAATAAGATAGAGATGTAATGCATTTCTCAACCCACCTAATGTAAGCTAGAGGAAACACTAAAGAGAATAAGACTTCAAATAAAAAATCCAAATAAATAGAGTCATAAGCCTTTTTAAGATTAATTTAGAAAGTACAACGCTTATGAATATTATTAAAATGGTAATTCTTAAAGATCTCTTGAGTAAGCAGTATATTAAGTAAGCAATGTTTTAAAAATTAGATCGAGTATTAAAGAAGTTTAAAGTTTAAAGATTCAATTGATATTAAACTATTATAAAATTAATAGATATTGATAAAACATAGATTATAAAAATAGATAAAATAAAATATTTTAATAACATTAAATAATAATAGTAATAATAATAATAATAAGAAGAAGAAGATTTATAGGATAAGTTAACATGTATTTTGAAAAAAAGAGAAATTATAAAAATATTTTAATATTTAATGATGTAAATGAGAATAAAATAGATAATGAGATACATTTAAAAAATTAGATTTATTGGAGAAATCAATTTGTATTAAAGAAAAGTGAAAGAGGTCTGCCCCCTTCTACAACTCCTTAATCCCTCTTTGTATAATAAAGAGGGACATTCTTATCCATTTGCATTTTATGGATAAGAATGCTTCCCTTATACAAACAAAAGGGGAGAGGGGGCCATCGAGGTTATGGTGGTAAGGACGACATAGTTTTCTTTAAAAAGAAATTAGAAAACTATTTGGATATTTGAGAGGAGTAGACATAATACTAATTAAAAAAGTAGAGAGAAGAAAGAGTACTGTATACAAAAGGAAAGTGAACAAGATAAGAAAGGGATTCTGAAACCGTTTGTCATCCTCTCCCTCTCCTTGTTCTTCTCTCTATCCATTTACTTGTCTATAAAATATTTTTATCTTTCTTTCATTTTTTTTATTTGCCACTAATACTAGTGTTGTAGTGATAGTGAGAGAAAAGAGGGAGAAAGTTTCAGGAAGAAGGTAAAGTTTGGTTTATATCCAAAGATTACACTGTAGGTCATCACCTCTCTTTTACCATTTTGTCTTTTCTTTATTTCTCTCTTTCTCTCACTTTATTTTTACTTCTGCAAATAGAAAGAAAAAAGAAAAGAAAAGGAAGATAGAGGTGAGGGTAGTAAACTGAAAAGAATCTCATTATTTTTACAAAAAAAAGGTTAAACTAATCGATTATTAAATTAACCATCTGGATTTTTATCTTATAGGTTTTAATAAAAAATCGAACCAATTAACTAATTGGTTTTTATTAACTTAATTAAATTGTCTATCTAATTCACTTTTTAAAATCTTATTTTCAAGTGACAGTTTCATAACTTTTCAAATGAATTTGAGTAAGTTTTGTAAAAGAGATAGGTTTAATTCCTTTAAAATTTTGATAGAGTTTAAACTATTTTTTTGGATAGTTAAATCAATCCAACGAGTTTATAAATATATAAATTATTTTAGAAATCAATTAAGTTTAATAATTTATAAAAGGACTTTCAATAAATCTTCTTTTAAATCATTCATCTATGAAACAAGAAAAATTGTTAATACCTTCTTTTCTTTTCCTCTTTATTTATTACTTTGTGATAATTTAACATCAAATTGTATTATTTTCGTAGCATTCACATAATTTTAATTTACTTAATTATTAATTTTTAAAGAATAAAAAATTGACAAATATTACCTTTCTTTACCTTATAAGATCCAAAATCTTCTTTATTATTTATTATTTTAATTTTTATGACTTTTATATTATTAAAAAAATCGGCTTAAGTTTGTTTATTAAGTTTTAAAAATTTTAATTAAATAAATTATATTAATCCTTTCGTTTATTATTATTATTATTATTTATTTTGATCATAAGAAACATAACTAGTGGAATTACTTATCATTAAAAGAATAATTCTATAGTTGGACGCTTAAAGACTATAAAAAGAACGGAATTGAAAATGCAAATCAACATAATTCAGAAACCGAAAAGCAATATAAGAAAAACGAGAATAAAAATATTTTGAGACATTATTTTTTATATTTATTTCTCAAAATGCAGTTCATTAATTCTTTTACGGAAATCGAATGAATGAAAGTTGGACTTATCTGAACAATCTGAAGACCTTTTTTTCAGCTTCTTTAAAATGGGTTCTGTTTTTTTCGTCTTTTTCTTTTCCCATCGATAATCTTATCAACATTGCAACCAGTGGAGTACTTACTGAGCCTTGGGGGATTAGCTTCAGCAGGTAACCGCAAACCATGTAAAGAAACTCTTCTCCTTCTGTCCATCTTTCCTTCATTTTTCAACTGTTAAGAATCGTTTGTGATGCTTTTTCTATGTCTGTGCTTTGCTTAAAACGAATAGAACCCAATCGAAAAGATGCGCAGGAACTGTTGGGTTTTGGATGGGCTGCGGTAGTTTGAGGTCGGAATATTCTTTTAGTCTATGCACGTATTATGCAATGAGATTGTGTTGGTTGGTTCTCTTTCTCATTTTTCATTTGCTGTGTAGATTTTTTTGGGGATAGGTCATGGGTTACAGACCCAGCAATTTGTTTGCAGAAAGTAAAAGGGATGAAATAAAATTTTTTGGTTATTTAGCAAAGGATAAATTTGTTTGACTCAGTATATACTGTTTTCTCGTGTGGAAATGTAATCTTCACGGAAGAAGGCATTTGTGTATTATTTGGCAGACAGTTCCAATGGCATTAACAATGACAATGGCAAGTGGGTTGGAGAGTAGATGGAGTATGGCATCCCTTAAATCGGCTCTTCCTTCTCCTTATGTGACTGCTACACTCCCACTATGCTCATCCTCGTTACAATGCCAAAGCAGACTAAGCCTCTCCCTACGCAAGCCGCCTCAAGTCATTCGGTCTTTTTCTGGCCTTTCTCCACTAAATCATCTCCTTTCTATTAGCTTTGTGGGTAATTTCTCCAATTTCCTTCTGTTTCCAATTTATTATGTAATGCAACTTTCGGGTTTCAATCTTTACAATCATCGGTTTGATATTTTCCCTATCCATGTTTGTTGTCTTGTGGTTGATTTGTGAGACACTCACTCCTATGAGATTTGTCATAGTATTGATTGTCATGTCCGTCTTACTGAAAATTAGTCTTCCTTGGTCCCAAATTTTACCATACCATGCACTCAGTCTGCTGTTATCTTCTTGTAGACAACACCAGTTTTGAACATCTTTTCACAAATGTGAATAATGGTTCTCGAATTTTTGCCATGAGGCATGGCAAGCGGATCCACAGGCTAAACCGTCCTCCTGATCAACGTCGGGCTCTCCTCCGAGCCCTCACCACTCAGCTTCTTAAACATGGTCGGATCAAGACCACAAGAGCAAGGGCTAGTGCCATGAGAAAGTATGTTGACAAAATGATCACTTTGGCTAAAGATGGATCTCTCCACAAAAGGAGACAGGCTCTGGGCTTCATCTATGAAAAACAGATTGTTCATGCCTTATTTGCAGAGGTACCAGATAGGTATGGGGAGAGAAATGGTGGATATACTCGAATTATTAGAACTCTGCCAAGACGAGGCGACAATGCCCCAATGGCTTACATTGAACTTGTGTAGGTATGGACGTGCTTTTCCCCGTTCCGCTGTTTATTACCAAGTCTATTGACATTGAAATGCTCCTTATGCTTAACACAAAAGACTCTTCAGTCCTACTCTATTTTGTATTAAATGATTAATAGGATCATTCAGAAGATTGGTCTTACCAAGTTTAATGGTAAGAGTGGCTTGTGATGAATTTATGCTGAAAAATGGTCGAGGAATGTCAAAGCAAATCTTTTTCGAAATATATGTCAAAGCAAATCTTGGTGAAACGGTGGCAAGAGAATTGATGTAAACTTTTGAGGTTGGAATAAACCTGACACCGATGACATTCTTTTGGTCGGTTCTTATTTTATTTCTCAATTTTATTCCTTTGCCCTGTCAAGGATTTTGAGGGTAGAGTTATTGATGATTAATTAGTTGGGATAAGCGGCAATCAATTAAGAATTGACGGAGGATCATGTTTAATTGTTGATCTTGGAGCTCCTTTAAAGAGTAAGTCCATTAAACTTCAAGTTTGTGGGAAAAAAAAAAGTTTTGTGGAACATAAAATTTTGGTGCTACAATGAGTTGATTTCATTTCGGCCATAGTATCAATCATTCAGTACTCTTAATCAATTTATTTCTTTTGATTATATGTTGGGATAGGAAGTTTATGATTTCCCAAGTCAATAAAAAGAAAGGCGGAAAGATGCTTTTTGGAGATGGATTATTAAAAAAAAAGAAGAAGACTTTTTAAGTGATAAAATACACGAGAATATATTTAAAAGATGAACATCTTGAGCAAGAACTATCAAATTTTTATTTTAGTTAGCGAAACATGGTGGTACCTCAGAAACTGGGCATTCAATTGGTAATTCTTTTAACAGATTTTAAAGGTTTCCCTTTAGACTCCGCCCTTCCGCTTCTTCATCGTGTTCGCTCAACTTTTTAGTACCCAAGTGATTAGGAACACGAAAGATTGTCGCAAAATTAAAAAAGGAACCATCAAATGGCATTGGGTTCCCCTTTGCAATTGATTGATTATTTCTGGGAGAATATCTACGGCATTGTTCTTCTGGCCATCTACAACACCGTCCGAATCATATTTTGCATATGATGTTTGAAAATCTCACTTTGTCAATACTTTCTTTTTAAATTCCTGGCGTCGAAAATGTTGGGAGCAGGAAGACCGGAAAATTGGGGATTAATATTGTCAGCACACAAAAAAGCATCTGGTAGACGTGATATCATATGGAATTTTATTGCTACTTCATTTTTGAACTCATCAAATTCACATTAAAAGAATACATGGAGTTATCATACATTTTTTAACTACGTACCTCCCAAGATTTAGACGGTGAGACGTTCTCAAAAACCCACAATTGTCAGTTTCTGACGAAACTCTCCAAGAATCCAATCACCTTCTCCTAGATTCTCCGGAGCATCCTTTCCTACGATTCCGACTCTCCTTCCTTTAGCATTGTCTTGTGTGCAAACAGTGATCTAGATTCCAAAACCTAATGCTGCAGCAAAAATCATCTTAGCCACAAGCCGACAGATGCTCTCAATAGACAACTTCACGAAATCTCAAGGTCTCCAAGGTGACGGAGGTGGCGGTGGAGTTGGAAACATTGGGGGAACCGCAGAGAAAATGGTGTTCTTGTCAATTCCAGTAGTTTTATCGCCTGACAAAGCCACAAGGGCCGCAACCAATCCTGCATTGCCGGCTAAGGTTGGCTCCGCATAGTTGTAGCTGGTGCGAACATCATGGAAGCCATCATGCTTATCTGGCCCCGCAACCATGGCACCAACAATTGTATTAGGGTTCGGCTTCGAGTTGTCCCTCCATTTCCATCCTCCTTTGCAGTTGTATTTGATCTTATTCTTAGGGATAGACGCCCCTATGATGGACATGCCTTGGATAGTGGTTGCCAACACCCACAAAATAGAGTGGCTAGGAAGGCTGCGTTGACGGCATACTGAAGTGGCTGAGACCTTCCGTGTTTCAACTGGATCAGTCCTCCTGTAGCAAAGTCATCAAAGATTTTACATGAGATACCAAAATCCACAAATTTACAGATAGTCCAATCAGATGTTGATATTTACCATTGGTTCTGTTGAAACTTTTGAAATCTGGTAAGAATGAGCACATAATTATAGCGGTCTGGTTGTGAATGTTCGCCGAATTTCTTCATATGGATAACCAGGGCCCATGAATAACCTCAAGCGGCTCAGTAACACCTAATCAAACCATGGAAAAGCTTGTATCAGCAAAATGGAACTACAAGTTTCATATGATTCAACTTTGATGCAATGCAGAAGGAAATCCAGTTTATTTTTCCACACGAAAGTACAAATTTCTACAAAGAATTCAATCAGAGTATCCACAATTCCAAATATCAATTCGGCTAAAAAACTTCATTGACATGAACATGACGTCAAATGTCTGACATAGTCAATCCAATAATCAAAAGAGGAGATACAGTGAAAAGAGTAGAACAGGCCATAGAACATCCACGAACTCAAAAATTCTTCAAGGAAAGGCGGCAGACTAGGAAGGAAGGAAAATTATAATAATACCCATGAGTACAAGGTAAATTTCAGATACAAGTAATATCAAAAAGGAAAAAGGTTAGTTTAAAGAAGTTCAGAAATTTTGCTAGCTGACCTGAGCACCGGTAAGCTTGTTGTCCCAACTAAGTACGCCATAGTCTGGTCCTCCCCAGAAAGCCCCAGCGTGTTTGGCCAGACCAGGGGTAGTGGCAAGTTGAAGATAAGAAGAGTTCCCAGTTGCATAGTACAGCCAAGCTCCACCCCATATAAATTCATCCCAGTAACTAGTTGAATTATAAAAGATGGCAGCCTCAGAACCACCAGCACCGTACCTCCCTCGCTGTTCCCTTGCAAATTTAAATAGCGCCCTGGCACCATGGACAAGCTTCTGTGAACAGACTTGATTATCTTTAAAAACAATAGACGCTGAGGCCAAGGCAGCTGCCATTTCTGCAGCCAAATTAGACCAGCTATGACATTCAGATGCTATAACAGCTCCTTAATAGCCTTTTCAATGGCATCTTTTTACTTCCTCGAATACCTATAGGGTCTGAGGTTAATAGCTTCTGCTTCCTCCATCAACTAGATGCGATGATCTTGTAATCTTCTAGGGGTACTTGCCTGGGTTTTTGAAAGACTTGATTAAATTCTACCAATAAGCCTTCCATTTCCTCCCTGGTTTGAGTATGTTCTTCCAAACTCATCTGCTGTAGTTGAGAGGTTAGGAGCCAAAAGAGTTGTATCATGAATAACTCTTATGCTCTAGCTCCCATAATCATCTTACTTAAACCTTTTCTTGAAACCAGTTTGACCTTCGTTTCCGGGTTCCCTGTCAAGGTTACCAACTAATCTTGTCACCTAAAGGTCATAGTTCGACTCTTGAAATCGCACAATACATTATTTAGTGTGGCCAACTATTAAACCCTCAAAACCATGTCGCATCCCCCTAATACAGCAATACATCGGTTGAGGATGACACCCATACATGCTCCACTCAAATTTGCTATAGGGATGATGATAAATTAACTTCAGACCACAAATTTTTTTTTTTTTTGTCTATAAGACAAAAAAGGGTCACATCACCACAATTAAAACTACATCGTTTTAGTTTAATGAATTATCAACCAAAACGACGTCGTTTTATTTAAAAAATTCACAATAAAACCCTTGATTTTTTTCTCCCCATAAATAAAATGAATTTAATGTGACCCTATAAATGAAGTTATTTTAGAGAGAAGAATTAGTGATGTGGTCTAACAAATAAAGTTATTTTTTTCCAGATCAGCCTTCCATCAATTTAAACTGACGAAAAGATTAGTTTAGGTATAATCGTAAAAGTGAAGCACTCAAATAGAAAATATTAAAGGTGAAGGACTGAATTAGGAAATTTGTTAAAGGTAGATGACTGAAAATAAATGAAACAATATCGTTT
>JAOXYD010000005.1:14330742-14352781 GCA_028565735.1 Pinacopodium congolense
TAACCCCATCATAGGCTTACACTGACACATGGAGACATGGGAATCGAAAAGGTGTTAAAGGTAGATGACTGAAAATAAATGAAACAATATCGTTTTGATTGATAATTTATTAAACCAAAATGACATCGTTTTGGTTATCAACCATAAAATTGACGGAAGGACAAAAATTAAAGATGGATGACTGAATTAGGAAATTGGTTAAAGGTGGAGGACTAAAAATATGCTTGTCCCTTGTGTTAATTATTAATTGGATTATAGGTTGCTCTTTATCTTTAAAATAGATTTTATAGGTTCCTCTTGACTTGTAAAAAACAAGATTTGAATTGTGATAATCATTGAATATTAATTGAATTGATTTATGCATTGTATGTGTATTAGAGATTGTATAAAGTATTGGCATTGCATTAGTTGCATTTGATCCCTTATCTTATATTGATGTTAGTCAAAGTTTGATAAACTATATAAGTTTGAGTAGAGGTTATGGTAACCTAAGTTTAGGGCTTGGTTTGAGGGATAAAAATTGTATAATCAAGATTCTTATAAAGGTTACTCTTCACCCATTGGAAGGAAAGATTGATAGGTTCCTCTTGACTTTAGAACAAGATTGTGATCGGTTACTCTTAAACTTTGAACAAGATTGTATTGAGTTACTCTTCACCTTAAAGTAAGATTGTAAAGGTTATTCTTGGCTTTAGAACCAAAATTATTGTAAAGGTTCTTCCTGACCTTATAATTAGGATTATATTAAAGGTTCATCTTGGCATTATAATTAAGATTGTTGTAAGTTACTTTTCACCCAATTAAAGTAAGATTGTTGTTAGTGAATTTTCAATACATAGTTGGAGAGAGAATGTAATCTATTTTGAAGTAGGCGAACCTCTGTAAATCTTAGTGTTATCTCTTTCCCTTATCTCTTTAACTTTATACTCTTGTATTTGTTTCTTTATTAATTGAATTTGTTTAATATTGTCAAAAGTATATCATTCCATTTAGGTTAAATTTTGATTAGAGATTGCATTCAATTAAAATTGGTCTAAGGTATTTAAAGTATTTTAAATTTATAAAAGAAAATTTTTAAATATCTAATTCACTCCCCTCTTGGATGCTATAAGGCTTACATAAATTATTAGGCCTAGAATTTGATGATTGACATGGGTCTTGGGCTTTAAAAAGATTTTTAGATATTTCTAACTTAAATTGGATATAAATCTTCATTCACTTCACATATTTAACTAATTTGGACTTTATTTTTGATTTTGACTTTTAGGAGAGATTTAGACTATTAAGATGCTAATCTGCACTAAACTTGATTTTGGAGGGTATATAAAATTAACCTAACCTTGAATCTAAAATTCTAAATTTGTACTAGACCTTCTTAAATTAAGTATTCTTCCTAGATAAAAAGTATATTTAGTTCTAGGCCTTCATGAACCTAAGGTCCAAATCAATTTTATTAAAGGCAAAAAGTGTAATTTAAATCCAAAGGTTTTAACTAATATTCAAGTTAGATCATAATATTTCAGAACGTTTAGATTAGACCATAACATTTTGAAACATAAAAAACAATCATAACATTTTAAAAACAACCCTATACAATATTATGTTAACTTCAATCGTTAATTGTCACGTGACAGCGACACATGGCAACATGTGATTGATCCACGTGTCAAGTGAATCTCATATGCCATATGATACTGTTATGTGGCATTATTTTTTTAAAAAAGAATAGTACATGGCAAATTTCATTGCAATTGTAAAGTGTAAGGTTAGGTTGGCTCTAGAGTTCGATTCCTAACCTCTGCCCTACCAAACTGCCAATACGTGCAGTAATGTCAATTTGGTTTTTCACACTCTATTTCCACAACAACGCTATTTGAAAGTTTTAGATTTATTTGAAATCCTGCTTAACTCAAGTTTTGAACATGTAACAAGATACTAAGAATCCTTACCAACTAAGCTATTCATCCATCTTGTGTTGTATTGTGACATTTTAGTATTTAAGGTTTATTTTAGGTGCTCCTACTACATTTAGGTGTGTACATGACAGTCATATGGAACTTGTGGGACTCGCGTACTTTTTTTTTTTTAATAATGTCACATGGTAGTGTCATGTGACGGATGGAAATCCACTTGACATGTGAACCAATTACACATGGTAGTTAATGTCGAAGTTAACATAACGTTATTTAAGATTTTTTTTAAACGTTTTTAAAACGTTAAAGCTGTTTTTAACTATTTTTAAAATATTAGGGTCTAATGTAAGTATTTTAAGACGTTAAAGTTTGATTTGAATATTAGTTAAAACTTTTGAGTTTAAATTACACTTTTTCCTTTTATTAAATAAATTTAAGATAATTATAGGCTTAAGGAAAATTATAAGTTCAACATAAAAACTAAGTTTCTAGATTATAAACAAATCACAAATTGATGGATCTTAGTGGTGATCGATTTCTTGTCTCTTGTCTCTTATGGTCCTTTTGTTGTTACGCCTCAACTTTTCGATTTCTATTATTGACCAAGGTGATTTCTTAACAATATTATTCCCTCTAAGTCTACCCTTGTCGCTATCTGTTACTATGTTTCCGCTTCACTCTTTTGAAACTTTTGCTTGAAGTTGGAACTTCCTTAAATATAGAGACTAAACGAGAAAAAGAAGAAATATAAACTTCGAGACTCCTAGTGAAGTGTCACCAGGGATTCAATGAGGTGTTTGGTACGTTAACTCCTTAACAAAACGGTTGTGGGAGTCTTTTCTAAGATTTAAATTTGAATGAATAGTCTAAGTGACAGGATTTCTTAATTTTTAAGTTATGTCTAGATTTCAATGCAAGTCCATAAGAATATGAATTTTAAATGGTAAAATTGAGGAGATTTGTGGGATCGTGTTTAACATTGAGGGTGGTGTTCAACTTTTATGTTAGAGGAAAAAAATCCTTTAAAAGTAGTTACTTCATCTCGTATTCAATTTTGGCTATTACTTTCCCATTATGAAACTTTCTAAATTGCAATCTTTTCCACTATGTAAATGATACCCTTCAATCTACATGTGACAAGTTCTATCCTTTTCTCTTATAAAATTTCTATATAGTTAGAAAACTTGTCTATTTCTCTTATTATAATTAAAAATTCAAAATTTCACTAAGAAATATCTACCTCTAATTTGAATTCACTGATATCTTTATCTCAATATCATTTCTTGTGTATCTAGCGTTTCTCATAAGTTAAAAAAAAAGAAGATCTTTTTGGCCAAAGGCATATCTACGCACATATGTAAGAACTGAAATATGATAAACTATAAGTGAGCTAAATCATCTATTATAAGCGAGTCACCTGCTTTTAGATCATGTTAGTCCTCCTTTCTGTATACTACTTGATGCCTCATTTAATATGAGATAAGTGTTAGCACTCTATGGTTTGACAAACAAATCTCATAACAAATAAAATGTAAACTCAAATTGATAGAAAAGGTTGAAAATTATCAAGTTGGTGTTTAAAAAGAAATAAAATCTAGGGTAAATTATATAAGAATTCTTTATGATTTGACATTTTTTAATTTCAATCTTCATATTTTGAAAAACTATCACTTATCCTCAGTAATATTATTTAGTTATTACATAACTTCTTTCATTATATTTTATTAGTTTTTTAAATCTTTTTTAGAACAATATTATATTAAAATTTTAAAATTCAATACAATGTCTTACTGAAATTGAAATTTTAAATTTTAATTCGAGTTCTTTTTAGAGGTATAAATGATTGAAGACTAACGCAATATAGCTAGAGAGAAGTATGATACGTAAATAATATTATACAAAGATAAAAAATAATTTTCAAAACACAAAGGTTGAAATGAAAAAGGATCAAACAATACTGCTATTCAATATCTTAACTATAGAAACTATATAAGAACATTAAATATAAATTCTAGTAAGGTTCCTAAGATGAAATTAAAACATAAATAAAAGACTTAAACAAACTTAAATAAAATATTTAAACTGTATAATTCTTTTTATTGGATTAATATGTCTTACATCATTCAATTGATATAATGTACTGGTGTTAAACAAAAGTCAGCATTTAATTATGCTTATAAGATTTGACAAAAGAAATTTATAATACTAAAACGTAAACTAAAATTAGGAGAAAAGATAATAAATTTTTTGAGATTTGTCTTCAAATAATTAGAAATTAGATATTTATTAAAAAAAAGGTGAATACAGATATTACTAGGATATCTAAAGCAAATATTAAAGTATATGTTAAAAACTTTAAATAAATTAGTTAAATTACATAAACCTTTATTTAACTTACACATAATTTATACATGACCGAGTCCAAGTATATGTACGTATAGAGATAAAATATACAACATATTTGTAGATGTGGACGAAAGCGAAATGGGTTTCGCTAGAGATCAAAACTATGGCTGTTGAAATGCAAGATGGGATCAGACGAGCCTCTCCTAAAATTGTGGAATCTGATTTCTTTAGCCACACTTGTCTGGAGAGTTGGAGGGCCACAAACAATGACCCCTACATCCACATATCCCCATCTCTTGGCTACTGATCCAAAGATTTCTGCATTTTGTAAATACAAATACCAAATTAAACATGCAACATCAGGTCCAATAATAGACGAAATTATAATTATCAATTTGCTTAAATGAAGTCAATTGAATCATTTATCACCTCTGAAGTTGGGTCTCGTTCCGTACAGTATATTGGCAACATTTTCACTGTTTTCCTGATACAAATTGGTCTTCGAGACGACATGTTCATTCGTTTCCTCTATTCCAACTTCCTCTTCACATTCCTCCTCTCTGTCCTTTGCTGAATTTTTGGTTTCCCATATGTGCCATAAGGCAACCACGAGACCGCCAAAGATTAGAACACTTGCAACCATACATGCTATGAAGAGAAGCCCTTTATACCACCATTTGATTATGCCATAAGGATTTATGTAATACACATCCAACAAACCCACCAAAATCACCAACCCCACCACACTTACAATTACATATAGTCCTGCCCATACATTATCGCCTGTACCCACCAAAACAGACATTCCACATCCCTTGGATACAGGGCATGTGTAAGGCCTTTTAGTTTTTATCTCCTCAACTTTCCCCTCTTCCTGCACATACATATTCTTAAAATCTGTTATAATCTATATAGGCAGCAGCTAAGGAAAGATGAAGTTATGTTAAAAGTCCTAAAAAAGTTAACGTACCAATGTGGGCTCTGATTCCCGGGTGACATAAGTTAGAATCTCGAGATTCAGTTTGCTGGAGAAATTTGGACAGATTGAATCCATGTCAATGGCTGAGAAGAGAGAGAGCTCGTCTGAATTTTTTACGGCCCAAACAACTAAGATGTTTCTGGTTCGACATGTTTTTCCTTTGTGAATACGATGTAGAACATCGCTTAGTATTGCCAGAAATGGCGAAATCCCTATGCCACCTGCTACCAAGATAAGGTTTTCGTACCTATAAGAACAAGAAAAAGATCAAACATGGTTTATCTGATCAAGCACACACGTACATATGAAGTTCACAGAATTAGAGAACAAGACATACATTAGGTGGTAAGGAGATTCATGACCATATGGACCCTCAACAGAAGCTGTTATCTTTTTGTAAAGACGATGAGGCTCTGCCTCCGATAGCTTGTTGGATATGTGTTGTTTGAGCTTATCAGTCCATCTCCCCAGAACTTTTATGAGAATACACATATGATATTTTCCGTCTAAAGGACTTGATGAAACGCTGAATGGATGCCATTGAAGCCATGATAGTGCACCGATTTGGAGGAAAACAAAACTGAGTGCATTATATTTCAGAACTGCAATTATATATATAACGATATCAGAAACCCCAATGTTTCTATATATATATTTTTTAGAAAGGCTGAAGATTGACAAAAGGACAACTGAAGATTGTAGTAGCCGTTATTTATTACTTTTGGGCTTGGAGAGAACTAATTCAACCGTTCCACATGGGAAGCACTTGGCTGAAATGATGTTAACAGTTGACCGAGACTGCCAGAACCTTAGAAACCGATCAAGCATGAAAAGAAAGATGCCACCAGCAGCTATGGTGAAAATAAAATCACCCACATGCAATGCCAAGAACACCACAAACACCACGTAGAGTTGATGCGTGTAAAAGAACAATTCGAAGTTCCACCTTCTTACGGGCTGTAGTGAGGTCACCCACATCAACAAACCTGCTAGGAGGCTGATTACTCCTGCTAAATTGGCCACCCCAATATCTCTCCATTCCAGTAACTGCAAATGAAATTTATGAACACACAAGATTTTGAAACAGAAAATAGATAGTAAAGACTCACTTGTTCAAGGAGGATTCCCTGCAGGTGCCATCCAATTACATAAAACAGGCCATGAAGTGTGAAGAGAATCATGGTAAGGTGTCCCAACCAAACATGGTATCTGGTAGCGTGCTCGAACGGGATGTCAATGAAACGAAGAAGAACTGATCCTCTAGCAATTGGAAGAAACAGGAATGCCATGCAAAATAATCCAATCATTCCCATTCGAAGTCCCGTCAATTCTAGCATCCAAATGCTGAAAATGTTTTTAGAGTTAGTAACAGCAGTAGCTGACCCTTACCTGTGCGAAAAAACGAAAAAGGGAGTTGGCCAATATTTGTACCTCTTCTGTCTAAAGGATAAATCCCATTCCCAATCCCATTCTGATATAAGGCTAAGGTTGCGAATTGTGTACGAATAAACCGCCCAGAAAATATAGACGGCAAATAGTAAAATGCCAGTGAACTCTGTGGCAGAAACAACCCCAAAAGGTCCATCTACCAGAACTGGGAATGTCCAAAGGCGAAATTTAGGGCGCTTCCAATTATTCTTGCTGTAAACCAAAAGACAAAGTTATAGTATCATGTTCGTTTATATGAATGTATAATAGCTCTATTATTAATTAAGAGATGACATACTGATGGAAGTCTTCTTCTCCAGCAACGATGAGATGAACTATGCAAAGAAATGCAATGCCAACTACTGGTCCACTCAGTAACAGGAATATGCTTCCTGCAATTCAAAGTATCAAAAACAGCAGACAAGAAGGCCAGATAGTTAACAAAACTACTTCAGATGATGGGACTACTGACCTGTTATGCCATAAAATGTTCCATTAGTGGCTCGAATCCATTTTTCAAAAAGATCACCACCAAATTGAGTCGGAAATAGAAAGATAAAGGCAACCCATGTAACGAAAATCGCCCAAATCAGAATCTTGAGAATCCATTTGCTTGCTGATACCAAGAAAGGTACTTTACCTTTCTTGGCATCATGATGCGAAATAAGAGATTGGTGAACAGAGTAATCATCCATGGAAAAGAAACTGTGGATGCCTTAATGGATACTAAACTTAATTGCTTAAGTTACCCAGAATATCAGGGAATCAGATTTATAAGTAACTTTTTAAGAAAGAAGCAAAGCCTGCGGAACCTATTAGCCTCTATGGCCTGTTAAGGAGGCATTCTTAGGATTTGACATAATAAAAAGTGTCACATCATGATCATGACCTTCAAGTGTCAGGTGAAGAAATATCAACCACTTGAAATACTTTCTGGTTTTTTGTTTCTTCGTTCGAAACATTAGCCACCATAAACATCGTTGTTTGTGTTTAGAAATGAATGGATGCGGGCAACGGAGAGCAAGTAGTGAAGCAGGTGGAGAAGCATGATTGAGCGCGTTAAGTTGGTTGTCGTATTATTAATTATATGCAATGTGACAAAGTGATGGAAAAAGATACAGGGACGGGCTATGAAAGATTAACCATTCGTAACTCCACTCCAGTCTAATCCTGTGGTAATGTTATCTCTATAATCAACAAAGGAAACAGTATCTCGTTCTGATTGGAATTATGTGGACAATATCCCACATCTGGGCATTTATGGAGCCAGGCTAAAACTCTTATCTATACGTGGCAAGGTAACTTCCGCAATAATCTGCATGCAGCTTAATTCTCCAAATTCCTTAAATGCTTGAAAATCTCAAAAGAATTCAAAAAAAAAAAAAAACTTCATGGATATGAATCTTTAGTACACGTCAAAGACATATGAAGATCAGCTTTGGCCATTCACTTTTGGATGTATGACGAGTAATTAAATTACAATTCTTTGATTACTACCAAATCACGATATCCCTCAAGTCACTGCAATCATATATGAAATCTGTTTCAATTAGTGGATCCTCCCATTGCAGCTTATCCTTGTCTAACCAAATAAGCAAGCTAGCATTCCTCAAAAGGTCCCAGCTATGTTCTGTCTTTGAAACTAGTAGTCTTTTGAATTGCTGTGCTTCTTGCCGAGGTTCTACGTTCCCTCTTGATCTTGTATTAATTAAATTTTATTTTTCAAGAAAAACAATCACGATATCCCTCAGCTTCTAGTTCATCTACTTGGATATGTGCACCAAAACTTCTAAGCAAATTCACTGGGTAGAGGACTAGAGGTGTTTCCAGTCATAAAGGTTTATCCTTGGTAATTATAGTCACCAAGAAAATTTGTAAAACTGAATATATTTTTTCATTACATAATCATGCTTTTATTATATCATAATAATATAATTTGAAGATTCATCCGGGAAAGAAAGAAAAAAAATCATAAGAATAAGGAACATGCTTACCTATAGTGATCAAGGGGACTCGAAGACGCTATGCAACTATGGCGTTACAATCAGGATATACATTTTCACATAGCCAAACCGCCCTTGCGAGGAGATTTTAAAGGTACAAACTTAACAAAGACGACAAATGTTTTTAATTGTTTTATTTCATAAGTTTTAATTGAAGTTAATAAATTTAATACAGAAATCAAGCATACTGACTAGGTCAATTTGAACTAATAATTGAGGAAATTAATGTTGAAAGATGATAAAATGCATAATGTTATATAATATTCTCCTGTTTTAATAATTCAAAATACTTTATTTTGTATTTTGTAAAGTAGATTGAAGAATTAGAGTAAACTGATTTTGAAATTGTTATCAAATATAAATGTTATTAATAGACCCAATTTAAAGTCCAAACAGAAAGTTATGTTGTGAAATGAGAGAAAAGAAACTTTCTTCAATTTTATCTTAACTATTACAAAATAAATTATGGTATTTGTCAGAGGGATTTCTTCGTATGCAACGGATTTTAGTAAATTTGCTGAAGTCCTCACACCGACAATTAAAATTGTATCTCATTAAAGCTTAACTTAGCCTTTTCCCTCGTAATTATTAACCAATAATTTCATCAACATCTCACACACACATTTGTGTTTAATTATTTCATTCACACACGTACATAGTACACAAGTGTTTAGCAAGAGTTAATTACTTTGACTAGTCTTCAAGAAGGTCGTTCAGTTGACACCCCTTTGGAATTGAATGTCAAATATCGTCATGATAAGGGTGATTTTCTCTTTGACCCCTCTTTAAATAGACAACTAGTAAGAAGCCTGAATTATCTAACTATCACTCAACCTGATATTTCCTTTATTATTCAACAAATTAACTAATTTATGCAAGCACCTACACACCTCCATCTGTTTGTTGTTTGTCACATTGTTCGCTATTTGCAAGACATTTTTACCTGAGGCCTTTTCTTTTCTGTGGTTTCTCCTATTCGTTTGGTTTCATATAGTGATGTTGATTGGGTTGGTTATTCTCGAGGTTCAACTACTAAGTGGTGTATGTTTCTTAGTATCTCTCTTGTTTCTTGGAAAAGTAAGAAGTAAGATTAGGTGTCTAACTCCTCCACTGAGTCTAAATATCGAGCTATATCTTTTGCCTGTTCTGAAATTATTTGGCTTCGAGGACTATTTCGTGAGCTTGAATTTCCTCAAATTGAGCCTAATCAACTTCATGCAGATAGTACTTGTGCCATTCAGATAATTGCTAACCTGATATCTCATAATTGGACTAAACATATTGAAGTGGACTTTTATTCTATTTGTGATGCATATAATGCTCGTGTTATCTCTGTCCCACATATTACCATCGCTCTCTAGACTGCCGATGTATTTACTAAAGCTCTCTCTATGTAACGACACCACTTTCCTATTGACAAATTGATGCTTCTTGATACTCCAGCATTAATTTACAGGAGGATATTAATGACAAAAATTATAGATTAGAATTACAAAGATTATGGCTAAGATTATGAGATTTATTTCACCATAATTAGTGTATTAATTGTTTATATATTCTTACCTGTATTATAATATTAGTATAGCTGTGTATATTTTTCTTACCAAAAATAGATTATACATTAACTCTTATTTAATGGAAAGGATCCTCATAAAGAGGACATTAAGCCATTTACATAGAATTGTTAATTATTCCATGTCTTATAAAAAAATTTCTGAGCTCCTTGTCATTCACTTTCCATGAATAACCTGTGGCTCTCACACCTTTCCTGAAGAGCTTTTAACTTAGACCCTCTTCTTATGTCTCACTATGCATGCTTTAGCCTAAAGAGATCATAGCTTATCTCCTTTTGAGCCATCAACTATTCCTCAAGTGTTCTCTTTGCTTCTTAAAGCTTTACTACTAAGGCTTCAAAACATTCCAAAAAGGATCTACCCTCTCGTCTGTTGGGATTAAAGGTTCAATTATTGCCTTTATTTGCAACTCCCTCCGTCGTATTGCTCACTAACATTACTCTGATACCAAATATTACCTAAACATGAAACATTTTCTTTGATACCAATTGTCACGAGAACTTCTTCGTACGCAGCAAATTTAAGTGAATTTGTTAAAGCCTTCACACCAAAAGTTATGCATAGACCTTGGTAAAGTCTAACTCAACCTTTCCCTTTATAATTGTCCTTCACACTGACAGTTATGCATAGATCTATTTGTTCTTAAAAACCTCATGCACATAGTTGTGTTAAAGTGTTTCACACACGTACTCATAAAGCACATAAATGTTTACAAATAATAAAGATAAGAAAAGAATAAGAGAGAGATACGGTAAAGCTAATCTTTTATTAACTTTGATTAAAATGACAATAAAAGGTCTTAAGTACTTCCTACTCGAAGCAGTATATAATGACAATGATTGTCCCACTCAAAACCTTTACAATAACTTTCCCCCAAAAGCTCTAAGCTCTCCCAAGTTTATCTTTACACTTATATGTTTTTTAGACTTCGCTTTAATGGGGAGATATCTCCTTCCTAATAGAATTTTATTTGATTGATTTCATTACATCACATATAACTAGATAAAGATTACATGCAATCTAAAGGGATATATCCTTATTCTCGAAGATCTTTTTTATCTTCAAATGATTCTCCCACATGATTTTTATCTATTAGTAGCTGATGTTTATCCCATGTGATTTTTAAGATGATCTTACCACTTCATCAAGTGTCACATCATTAATAATGTGTCACTTAGGTCATCCAGCCTATCTATACACAGGTTCAACCAATGCATGGTTATGGTCAAGTTTATTAGCCATGATCTAGATCACTCATAGTATAATCTCATTACTTCATGGCTAAGTATAAGCACACATCGAGTTATTGTAAAGCCTCGTATATTTTACATACCTTTGGCCTCTTAATGAAATCTAGTGCCTTCTTATACCATTTTTCTTGCATGACTTAGTAACATTAATCTTACTCAGTTTTGCATTCAAATCTTACGTCTCATCAAAAATTTCCACCAATGCATGACGATATGTATCAAATCTTGCCCACTCTCAAGATCTCCTTAACACTTCTTATCTTACTTGCCCATTTACAAGTCTTTCACCTTTTTCTCTCCTTGCACATGCCTTCCTCATACCGGCTAGCCTACCAAGCATTGACCAATAATCACCAACACTTGCACAATCTCACCTAAGCCCTTTATTTGATGTAATTCTTTAATACTTGGTTTCCTTTTCTTGTCAATTGTGGATGGAACAAATAATGATTTCTCAATTTCAGTAAGTATAGCTTCAAAAGCTTTCATCTTATCCTTCTACTCTTCCATTTGTTTTTACAGTCCTATGAACTTCTAGTTCAAAAGCTAAGCACCACTTATTAAAGGCATTTCTTCACTATTCCAAGTTGGCTTGGAGAGATATGTTACCCTTAACCTGATCAGAAATTTCATGTTGTAGCTTAAGTTTAACTACTTTTAACTACTAAAGTCTAACATCCTCTTTTATAGGAAAATCTATTGATTCCATGAAGAAATTTTTCCTTGTAGGGGTAGAATCCTAAATAGTTGGATGCTTGATACTTTTAAAAGGTTAATTTGCTTCAAATGTTTTTATATTTAATTTGAACATCCTATTCTTTAACACAACTACCTTAACAATCAAATTATATTTTTAATCTGGAAGAAAAAGAAATTCATTTTTTATAATAACTTCATATCCTTTTTCAAGAAATTGGCTTAAACTTAAAATATTAGTTTTTAATTTAGATATATAGTAAACATCTATGATCAACTTGTGACTATCATCTTTGGTATAAAGGAGAATTATACCTTTTTCTTTAATTTATATTTTTGATAATTCTATAAAAGAAACATTGCCTTTCATCTTCTTATTAAAACTCTACAAATTAACCTTTGTATTCACAAATGTGATTAATTGCACTATTATCGAAGTATCATATATTATCCACATCCTTTTTTTCTTCCTTACTTGCCAAAAACAAAGACGACTCTTTAACTTCTTAGTTGTCATTAACAAGATCAGCTTTTTATTTAATATTATTAGTGGCATTATGACATTTTTAAACATAAGGGCAAAGTTTATGAAAATTGTAACATTAAACTTTATACTTTTCATACCTCCTCTCATTTATATTTAGATAGTAACCTCGTATTCTTTCTTTTGTTCTCCCATGCCATCTTTATGATAGTTGGTTTCTCTCTTCATTCCTTCTTCCTTTTCCAAATTGACCGCATCCTCTTCGTTGCCCATATCTCTAAATCAATTCTTTTCTCTTCCATCATTATTCACAGTAGCCTTCAATTTTGGAATATAGTTTAATGACTCTTCTTGTCTTCTCTTAATCTTTTCTTCATAGGCTTATAAGAACCCTTTAATTATTTAATGGTCATTGAGTCTAAATCATTTGATTCTTCAATTACACATACCATATAATTAAATTTAGGTGTTAAAAAACGAAGAATTTTCTCTATTATAAATATATCTTTCATCTTGTCTCCATATTTTTTTAATTGATTCATAACCATTCCCACCCTTGTAAGGTAATATGAAATTAAATTAGGTTCCTTTATCTTTAAAACTTCAAAATCATCTCTTAGTGTTTAATGTATCACCTTTTGTACTTTATCATGATCTTGAAGGGAATTTTCTAAAATATTCCATGCTTCCCTTGAACTAGCGACATTTGATACTTCTTAAATTTTAAATCATCTAAACATTAATGGATGAGAGTGAGAGATTTTTACTCCTTCTTTCTTATCTTAAACAAAGTTTTTTTTTTTTACAATTTGAAATAAATTTCTATATTTTAAGGCTTCTCATAGCCTTTCTCTACATCTTTCATAGATCTTTAGAGCCAAGTAGTATGTGTAGACACCATTTCTAATATTCCTCCTTTATGAGACAAGGAAATTGGAAAGAAATGGTTCCATTATTTACCATCTCTAAATTTTCTCACAACACTCTTCTTTACGCTTTAAGTAATTGTGGCTCTGATGCCACTTTGTTGAGTAATGAGAGAATGGAGAAAAAAAAAACTTTCTTTTATTTTATCTTAACCATTACAACTTGAATGATGGTATTTATAAAGGTATTTATCCTTTATTTACAAAACAATATATACATATTATAAATGACTCACTAAATAAAAAAAATATTTGTATAGATTACTAGAAGATTTATATATTATTAGCAAAGTCTTACATAGATTCTTATAATATATATATTATTAATAGTTCACATTATTTTCAACATCACACTACCCTAAGAGTCATATTTTAAGAATTTCAAATTGTTATTCTTAATAAGTTAAACCCTACATCTATTACAAATTAAGGACAAAAGATCTACTTCTTTGAGATATATAAATCTAAAAAAAGGTGGGATTTTGGGAGGAAATCTAGAAAATCCTAGCCAATTGCACTGCCACTCAGAAAAAAAAACCCCTAATTATCACCTTTTCTTTGAATCTCTATTTAGTCAGCCCTACATCACCTACTCCACTGGCAACACAGTCTCTAAATTTTCCCAGGAAGGAGCTACCTCACTTGCATCTCTATGAGTTATATATCACACATCCATTTCCATCTCCCTATCTAAGTAATTTTCATCTAACTAAAGGATAATTACAGTTTGATTCTTTAAGAATTGTGAGATTTAATAAAACTTTATTATTCTTTAATTCTTCAATATTATTTTGGTTGATTGATAAAAAATCCTATTGTTTAATTATCAAAATAGAATATGACTATTTAGAATTTCAAATCTATAATTGTTTGAAAGGAATTTTCAATTTATATTATGAGGATATATGATCTAGTTTAATTTGTGTGCTTTTTATTAGAATTTACGATCTCTTTAAATTATAATACAAAAATAAAATAAAATTTAAGAGCTTATTTAGGGATATTTATTAATAATGGAAATAATAAAAGAACTTGTGATAGTACTCATTTTATACATATTTAGGCATGTTTTCATAGCCATAAACTTTGGTTTTAGTGTGTTCTTCATGTGAATATAATATTTATTTGATTAAATTTGAATATAATAGTTCTTATGATGATTTTAGTAAAATTGTATGTTTTTATAAATCTTGGTCATTATTTTGAGACATATATAGAGTTAGAAGAGTTTTGGCATCAAAAAATGAAGAAAAGTATATCAAGTCAATGAGTTTCACATTCTAGGTGATGGCCATAACACAAGCCATGGAAATTTTTAAGAGAAAAATCATTGACCAAATATGTTTAGAGAGAATTAGTGCCAGAGTCACAACCATGACTTTAACCATGACCTTATCATAGGCGATCCTATGGTCATGATCCTGACCGTTGGGGTATCGAGCTTTAATCCTATTTAAGCAAAGCTCTTTTTTATAACTTCTGATTGTTAAATGACCTAGAATCACCATTAAGAGACTAAGAGCAATCCCTAAGCTACTTTTACTAAATTTTGGAGCAAATTAAAGGAGGAGAATTAAAATAAACGTCAAGATTGAGAAATCAAGATTGAAGTTTCAGTAATATCATAGAGGATTTGAGATTTAAAACATTATAAGAATGATCTTTTAGTTCTCTTATTCTTTTATGATTATTGTTGTTTCTTTTACTATGTTTAGGACATAAATTCTCATAGGATCTAAATGTTATAAATCTTAAGATGTGGTGTTATTTGTTATTTCTTTAATTCAATATATGAATTTCAAAATTTTTACTTAGATTTATATATAGATAAAATGAATTAGTTTTGATTTCTATATAAACATAAGTGTCAATTCCACATCTGATTTCATATATTTAGATCGAGAGATCATCTATATAAATAGATCAATCCATAGGTAATGAGTCTTACATGGAGATCTAGAGATAAGCTTACATAAGATTTATGGGTTAAGTGTGAATCTAGCCAAAATAATAAGTTTTATATATCATAATAATGCTTCCAACTGTTGTATTGATTGAGAAGAACTTCTAATTAATCGACCAAGAGAATAGGAATAGTATAACTTGAAAGAGAGTATGATTCACTTTAGCGATCCTATAATCAAAGAAAATTTAGATAAAAAATTATATTAAAGTTGAACACTTTACATGAACATATCTTGGGGGGATTAATAATCTAGGTGCTAGTCTCTTTAATTGAATTTTAATCTAGTAATTTTTCTTTGAATTGGTTTGTTAGTTACTTAGTCTAATTTAGTTTATTATCAAATCACTCATCAACATTTGGCTAGGTTAGATAATAACAAGAAGGAGATTATTAGTAGTCCATTAACAATCCTTCTGGCATGACAATTTAGACTCATATAAGCTAGCTATAGAATGATAGTTGCATTTGCCTATTAGAGGTCTTGGTATTATTTATTTTGAGATTTGAGATCTTATTTTATTTAAAACTTAAAGGATCATAACAAATAAAAAACTCATGAACTTTTTTTGGTTATTGAGAAAGTCAAAAGAGATAGGTTGTTAGAGCTTGTTAATAACCGTAACCAATTTATTCAAGAATTAAAGAATTCATCTTCATGTCATTGATCGATTCTATGAGACCAAACTCAAATTATTCCTGTGACTGGATACTTACTTATTATTGATCCTTCATTTAATTCTAATTTTTATTTTTAATTAAATTTTAGATTAATTTGATTTCAACTTCTAATACACCTCTTTTTTATTTAATTTTATTAATTTTTAAAAAGTAATAAATCTAACAAGTCCCTCTAAATATGACTCTATTCATCATTATATAAAATTATTATTTTAAGAGTAAGAATTATTTTTATTGGATTTGACACCTATAAAAATTTGATGCCATTAATGGGGATTAATGTCAAATTAATTTATTAAATTGTATTTTTTAAATGCCTCAATCTTCTTATGCAAATGAACTTTAATACGATCCTAAGATTGAGAAGATAATTAGAAATTTAAGGAAGGAAGCTAAATCAAATTCCAAACAAACATCTTTGTAATCTGAATTAAAGTTAACATTGATTTGGTTTATTCATCTAGAAAAATTAAAATAAAAGAAGGAATGGCTAATGAAAAGAGAACTTTGAAGGAATTGATTACACCAAATTTGAATCAATAGCCGCTTTGCATTTATTGGAGTTAGCCTTTCAAATTAAAATCTGGTTTGATCCATTTTTTGCCTATATTATGTGGTCTTGGGATAGAAGGCTTTCATAAGCATTTGAAAGAATTTCATGTGGTATATTCAAGTATATGACCATAGGGAGCACTAAAATAGCAAATCAAATTTGTTCCTTTCTACTTAAGCTAATTGACAAAGGTAAGGGTTAGCTATTTTATTTGCCTCCCAGTTCTATAAAAACATGCATGAAAATAATGAGATTATTCCTTGATAAGTTTTTCTTTGCCTTGTAAGTTGATAGTATAACAAGGGAGATATATAGGATAAATAGAAGGATACATAAACCTCTATAGCTACGGGGAAAGGTTTAAGTTATTTCATATAGACTACCCTCAATATGAAAATTTGAATAACTCCTTATTCAATACTTTTATAAAAGATTGTGTTGAACCCAAAGAGGTTCTAATCGTGTTTTGATGATAACAAAATATATTTGTTAATATTTATTTTCTTTATAATAAAGATTTTGAAAGATAAGTTCATTGAAGGATTATTTGATGAAAATTTGAAGTAAAAATAATATACTTGAAGACCAAATATTGAGATAAAACAATATCAAGCAAATCAGGATCTTTAGGAGGTTTATTTGGGTAGTTGGAGTTTGTTTGTAAGTCCTATTGGAGGTTCCATAACTTTAAGGGATTAAAATTTCATAAGTATTGCATAAAATTTTTCCAAAATGGGCATAAAGTTTTAAATATCAAGACATTTTGATTTTTTTATTTCAATTAAAGAGTCTTTAAATCTAAAATTTTTATAGAGGAATTTTTAAACTTGTGTGAATTGGTTTTCTAGTAAAAGGAATTATTTTTTAGATGTTTTAAATTAATTTAAAGAACTCATAAAATCTAGAAATTTTAGTTTTTTAGATTGATTAGTTGACTAGTCTTGGAGAAGTGGTCGATCAATGCAAAAACACAAATTGATTGACCAGCTTGTTTGCTATGATTAACTAGTATTATCTAGCAGTCAATCAATTAGGGCTAACAACAAGTTACGACTATTTCTAACTTCTATCTAACGCATTTTAAGTTATTCTAACAGTTAGGAAGTGTGTCTAACATATTTTTAAGCTTGAGAAGACTATAAATATATGTCTTAGGGGATATTGAACAATCTTTATGCATTTTGATCAAGTTGTATGAAATTATTGAGCTTTAAAGTGATTAAGCTATTATTGAGTTATTTTTGAGCATTCATTGCAAGTTTTTATAATTTTGGGAAGAAATTTCCAATTTTTGGTTCTCAATTAATAAAATTTTATTTATGTTGATTTCCAAAAGCTTTCAACTGATTCACAAAGTGGCTTTGAATTATTGAGATTGATTGTTAAAAGGTTTCTCTACATCTTGAAAGAAGATGTGTAAAAGGTTTCTCTTTACCTTCACAAAAGAAGATGGTTTATAAGGGTTTCTCTTTACTTAAATAAGATTGTTTGATTGAAATTTTTAACAAGTAGTTAGAGAGTGGTTGTAAACAAAGGTTTCTTACCAAATCATTATAAAATTTTAGTTTGTCAACTTTATTTTCCCTATCTCCTTAAATTAATTGCTTGTGCATAGCTTTTATATTCATATTGTAATCACTGGCATCATTAAATACTTTATTATGTTAAATTATGGTTCAAGATTGCATCTTTCATAAAAATTAGTTTATGTTTTAAGTTTTAAAAAATTTTAAACACCTAATTCACCCCCTCTTAAGTATTATTAGGGCTAATATATTATTTCCCATAGAGAGGATGATCATGGATTCAACTAGTAAAGGTGCTATATTGAATAAAACTCCTGGTGAAGCTAGGGACTTGATCTCCGTCATGGCTACCAACTTGTTACAATTGAAATTTAAGCAAAATCCATATTTAAACTGAGCATGAGAAGTAAGTATATCTTTCCTTAAACATCAAATTTTCAATCTGGCTTCTCTTGTGTAGCAATTAATTTTGAGAAATATGCAACGATTGAAAGTTTAAGGAATTTGTCCCACCTAGCTACCTTATTGATATGTGCCCTATATTTCAAGAGGACTCACATAAGGATGGATGATTTTTATGTCCGCTACAATGAAGTATTATTCCTATGTAAACACCTATAACCCAAAATGGGAGGATCATTGTAACTTTAATTACGGGACAAGGCCACAAAATTTATAGCATTTTCAACCTAAACCATCGATTTTACCACAACAATCCAATTTAACACCAAATATGTCACTTAAAGAAAATTTTAGATCACTTGCAACTAACACAAAAGTAATTTAACATGAGATAAGAATAGGTATTTGAAGTTTGTAAAATCAAATGAGCCAACTAGCATCTTTTGTGAGCATATTAGAATCTTAAGATAAATTACCTTTGAAAACTATTATTAATCCAAAATAAAATATTGGTGTAGTTACCTTGAAAAATGAAAAGGAGTTAAAGGACTTAGTGATGCGATCTGAGTGTACCTAAACTTCAATCCTAACAATGCTAGACCATAATAAGACGAGTATACCTATCATGAAAAAGTATAGCTAGTATAAGTCCAGGTTGTCATTCCATAAGAACTATAACTACTAGAGAATTCCTATCCTATTATCTAACCTATTCAAATATTTGATTAATTGATTGATTAATGAAAATAAAAGAATTAACTAAAGATAAATTCGAAGACAAACTTACAAGAATTAATAAATAATTATGAAATTACGAACTAGATAGTTAACTCCCCTAAGAATTATTCGTATTTATCACTTAATCTTGATCTAACGAATTCTCCAGAATACCTTAGATCATAGGTTCCATAAATTAAACTACACTCTTAGTCGAAATCATGTAATTCCTATTCTAATTGACAATTCAAGCAAAAGGTCTCACTATGTCAAATTATTAATTGAATGCATTAACATGTCCTATGGAACCTATTATGTTGATTAAGTTCACACCTAATTCGAATATCTCATGTAAGCCTATATTTGGGTCTTCATGTAAGATGCATTACTTATAAATTGATCTAATCATACATATGATTTCTGAATCTAAATATATGACCTCATATAATTGTGATTGAAGTTTATGTTAACATAACAATCAACAACCATTGTCAACCTTAATTTCATAAGAAAATACAAGACAAATCTAGAAACTAAATGTTGAATCAAAGTAATAATATAATACTACATCTTAGGGTTTATAACATATAGATCTTACAAGAAACTTTATTCCTAAACATCATAAAAACAATATCAATAATCATAAGAATATAATGGATGGAAAAGCTCATAGTCTTAGTACTTGAATCTCTGGACTCCTTCATAATTCTGTCAGAATATCCACTCTTAATCTTTAATTCTATATGTTTTTATCTAATTTTATCCTTCAAATTTTCTCAAATCCTTGTTAAAATAGCTTGGAAATTGTCTATTGAACTTTGGTGGCTATTAGGAGGCTCCAAAGATCAAAAGTTTCCAAGAAAATAACTAAAATTAGGTTAAAAAGTTTAAGGCCCCAAACAAGTCATGGCCTAGTTCACAACTGTAAGCCAAAGCATGATATTCTTTGTTAAACATTCACAATTTAGCTCACAACTATGAGCAATGAGCTCTCCCTACTTCAAATTCTCTTAGTCTTTTCAAGATATATTCTTCATCACTCGTCCTTTGACCTTGAAATTTAATTTGGAACTTCATAACTTGATTCTATTACTCCTCAAATTGATTCCTCATTTCTTCTAACTCTAAAATACATTTAATCACTCACCAAAGGCTTATAAAAACATAAACAATTATCAAAACAACATAAGTAGTATCTTATTCATTAATTAATCAATTATGCACAAACATCACGTGGAATTACCCCTCAAACCTAGGATTATGATTAAGAAAACATACCTAAAAGAAGTATAATTTGGGTGCTACCACTTAACAACTTAAATTATGGGCATGCCTAAAAGGAAGAGAGTGAAAAAGAGGTGATTATTCCCTAACATCAAATCAGTCAGCCTTAAGGACATAACAATGAAAAATCAGGGGCATTGTTGACAAATCCTCCTTTTCTTATGAGATTCGTTAAATTAAAGAAATAAAAGGAAAAGAAGGAGATTCTTAAGACCTTTTTCAAGGCATAAATAAATATTACTTTTTCAAGGAATTAAGCATCGATAAAAAGGAAGTTGAAAGGTAATGAAAAGACAAGTGTGGGCAAAAACATTTTAACTATGTTCTAAATAAAATTAACCTCCAAACATAAGGACTTATGTATATTTACTATCCCTTACAAATAAGTAATATTGAAATTAAGAAAACAATGAATGATCTAGATAGCCCTGACCACGATTAGGTTTTTAACCGACTAACCGTCAATTTAATAAACGGCGATTACGTTTCAAAAACTGTAACTGTGGTCAACGGTTCTAAACCGTAACCGTAATCGTTACTAATAGTTTCGATTGCAGTTAAACTAATTTAAAAATAGTGAATTAACGGTTAAACCATCAGTTTATTCACAATTATAAACCACTGATCAATTAATTAAAAAAATAAAACAAATTTTAAGTTTATATTAAAAAATATATGTAACTTTGTGTGAAATTTTATTTGATAGAAAGATGTATTATTTTAAAAAGGAAGCAATTGTAGATGAAATATGTTATTTGAGAGACCGAGAGAAAAAGAGGTTATAATTGTTGTGAAAAAAATTGTATTAATAAAAAATATAATTAGAGTTATAGTAAAAAATTAAAAAAATGTATATGTAACTTTGTTAAAGACCGCACTTATAGTTTTAAATACTGTCCAAGACTATGCCTCAAGTATGGTCCAAGGCCGTGCTTGAAACAAGGTCAAACATGAGACAGAGCACGGTCTTGTGCTCAAGGCACCGTCTAAGAGACCGGGCCTTTCTTTTTTTATTTATAATTATAAATCTATTTTTTATTAACTCAATTTTTTTCATAATAATTACAACCCTTCTCTTTCTCTTAACATATTCCATTTACAATTTACAATTGTTTTATTAATTTCTATTATTATTATTACTACTATTATATCTATTATTTTTCATTATTATTTTCAATTCTATTATTATAAAAATGTCTTCTTTAAGAACAATGGGTAAGGGAAGACAAGTGGAGAAATAAAGTTTATACGAGGGCTTCGATTCCTCTCGATTTGAGAGTTGAGGATACGTAGGCAACTTAATTTTTAAAATTA
>JAOXYD010000005.1:14357423-14385000 GCA_028565735.1 Pinacopodium congolense
AGAAGAAGCAAGGAGCAATTAACGAATTACAATAGAGCATATCGAGTCTAGAAAAGAAGCATATAACTTTTTGTGTATTTTGTTTTAAGTCTTGTAAGAAGTAAGTACAAGCTCTATTTCTTTATTGTGAAGTTATTGTTGAGCTATAAAAGAATTTGTAAGGTTATTCTTGAGCCTATAAAAAGGATTTGAGAGGTTATTCTTGATTCTTAAAAAAGAAAAGTAGGTTATTCTTGAGCTTAAAAGGGTTTGTAAGTTGTAATAAATTTTACGTTTGTATTTCTTATCTTACTTTCAATAATTACAAGTGCTTTTTATCTTATTTTTTTTCCTAATTGTTTTTGTAGCTTCTATAAATTATTGTTGATTTTATTCTTGTGTTTTTACTTACAATTTTCTTGGAACCTAATTCACCCTTCTCTTAAGTGTCATTTAAGACCAACATAATTGATTAAGTTTACCTACAAAATTAATTAACCTATTGCCACTTATGGATTTTGCTAATGAAAATTATGGATCAAAAGTTAAATCCTTGTAATTGAATTAGAAATTACACCTAGTGATAAGTGTGCTTTTAGGTTATGTTTGCAAATTGTTTTAAGGTGTGTTAAGTGTTTCTTTGTGTGTTTTAGTATTATTATTATTTTGATCTTTTGCATGTTTTAAAAGGCCAAATACAAGATTTTAAGTTAGTGGTCCCCCCTTTTGACATATTTAGGGGTTGTAAAACCTAAGAGCTTCCAAGAATCATTAAAGAGCTTTCAAAAGAGGCAAATTGAAGGTTTTTTGATGGCTCCCAAAAGAGGAAAAAACAAGACATCATCTTAGGAAATCAAGAAAACTCTTTGGCATCCAGTTTTTCCAACTTCCTTGGAAAAGAGAGGAGGAACTTAAAGCTTCACCCAGTTTTTTTATTTCTTCTCTTTATTACTTTTTAGCATGAGAAACATGAATGTTCTTGTATTGTTTGTGATTATGAGTAGGTAAACACTTTATGGGAGTTATTCTTGAGCTCTTTTGTGAAACTCTTGCCTTTTGATTCAATGAATGAATGTTTGTGATATGTATTAAACTTATACCTTACAATAGATTGAGAGAGTGAGCTTGAGAATTTGTGTTGGGTAGTGCAACGAGTGTGGGCTGCCAATAGACCTATACATATTCAAGTTTTACAAGTAGTTGAAGAGAGATCTTAACTATTTGTTTAAATTACCTATATGATTTCTTAACATCTAGTTGAATCATTAGGAAAGGTTGTATAAGTCGACAGGTAGCATAATTGATTCTATCTTAATTCAACTAAGGACAACTAATTACACATTGAGAGAGGGTAATTAAGCATTAGGAATTCTTGGGTTAAGCATAATTGAATCGATAAGATAAAAGGGAAGTAAAAGAGGGATTGATTGGCTCTTAATATTAAATCTTGAATATCAAATTACTGAACTTTGCCCAATTAATTATTCTTTGTTTATTTGATTAATTTTAATTTATTTTCTAGTTTTTAGCATTTGAAATTATTTTCTTAAACAAAGTATAACCTGAATTGAGTGGCGACTAAGTACAATCCTCATGTGATCGATACTATTATATTACCTATTCACAAGTTTAATAAAGTGATAAGTGAGCATTAGTATGAGATTTTTAGCTTTATTTTTTAGATGAATTGAGCAATACTTCTACTGATAAAGCACATTGCATGTAGTCATTGCTTTTGTTTCATTTTTATTATATATAAAAAAAGAGAAATGATGAAAAAATAAAATCAAAAATAAAAAAAGAGAAAATAAAAGAAAGAATCAAGTGTAGTAGAAAAAATAAGTACCGAGTAGTGAGTTATATCCATTTGCATATCTCAGAAGTTTATTTTGTCATCCCTTTGCACACTAGTGCTTTGTGAATGCTTGTGAAGAACCCCTCAAGTCCTTTTTGACCCACCTTAACCGTAGCCCCATTATAACCTTAAATAAAGTCCTTTTGATCTATTTTAGCATGTAATCAGTGTGGAAGAGAATTGATGTATTTGCAAGCCAATGGTAATGTGATTTCCTATAGGGAGTTTTGAGCAAAACACTATCCCTTATGCACTTGAGTGAAATGGTTGAATCCTATGAGGAAAATCCATTTTGAGTTTATGATTGCCTTTAAATTTTAGTATCATAAGTTGAGTTTGTTTATGTGCACTGATGAAAACTAGTTATGATGTGTGTAATAGCTTGACATTCGATTGATTAAAGTTTGAATGATTACGCGATCTTAATCTCTTTGAAGACGAATTGATAGGATTTTGTGGTTGTGTTTGATTTTTCTTGAGGAAAAGAAAATATTTAAGTATGGAGAAGTTGATAAGTGTACTTTTGGGTTATATTTCTAGGTTGTTTTAAGTGTTGCATTATATGATTTAGCTTTAGTTTATTTGATCTTTTGCATCTTTTCATGATCTTTGATGTTTTTAATTGTTTATTTATCTTTTCTAGTGTTCTAGGGCATATTTTAAGCTTATTTTAGGGATAGATTGATGCATATTGGTGTGTGTTTTTGTAAGTAGCAGAATTCCAGAGTTGGTTGTGTTTCAAGTAATTTGGAGATGCATTAGATGGACTTATAGAGCTTATATGACCATGAAATTTAGAGGGAAGCAAGATCAACTTATGAGGAGGTGTCAGTTCAAATTTCATTTCAATCGAAGGTTCGGAGAAGAATTTATGGCTAAAAGAATGAAGCGAGCAGAAAGTTGTCAAACAATAGTGTGCACGATCGTGCACATGCACGATCATGCATCATCTTGAAACCCAGTTTCTGTCACCCTGGAGAGGTCCTTTTATATAGGGATTGAGTAGCTGTAAGTGGAGGAAGAAGCCAAGCCGAAAACATTGAAGATTTTGGTCAAAAATGGCTGCTACACGTGGTACAACGGCACCCCACCGACCTACAACGACACCCTGTTCTTCCTACTTCAAACTGCAATTTCTGGCCCCTTACAACGGCACCCTACATAGGGGGTCATTGTCATTTGACTTTTGAGTTGACTTTTTGCACAACTTTCATATTTTGACTCCAATCTTCATGTTTAAGCTCCCTAATGCAAAGTAAACATAATAACATATAAATAGAACATTTAAGCACTAAAATAGGGTTAAATTAACATTAAATAACATCCAAGAATACTACAAATTTAACCCCTAACAACTAACAACATCATTAATGTCATATAAAAAATACTATTATAATCTTTTTATGACATCAACGTGACCTTATAATGGCGTCGTCGATAGCAAAGCACACCATCATTGAAGACCAACATTTAGAATGGTGAATTAACACAAAAGTATAATAGTACTATTGATCTCTAATACCAAGGGCTATAAAATCTCTAAAGGCATGACCTATGAAGAATTTGCTGCGTTGATTTAATATCACTAAATTAACTCAAAGATCAATAAATTCAAATAAAATTTTAAATTAATACCAAACCAACTTCATGGCAATGTATTAGTCGTAAGTATAAACTAGAGCACATTTAAGACTCTGAAATATCGAACCCACAGAGAGAAAATGTGTGAATACTAGGGCAACTAGATCACAATTATCTAAGGAAACCAAGAACTCTTAATTTAAGGACTAATTAAACTAAAAGGAACCTAAAAACCTTCCAATATTGCAATGGCATTCCAAGATATCTAAGGATTACCAAATGATTAAGGCTAAAGACTAGGCCCAAAATGAACTTAAGTGACTTAAGAAAGATGGATTGGAATATAATCTAAGGCCTTCACTAATTCAAGACAAGGTTATGATCAAATCAATTTCTTATCTCTTACTTTTGATGTTTAAGGTTTGGTCCACTCTTAAATAAATCAAAAGAAGGCTTAAAGCTTAAGAAGTTACTAATCCTAAAGCATATTCAAGACTAATACTCTCATGATTAACCAATCAAAGGTCATGTATTGATTAAAATCATGTTATTTATGGATTTTTCCAATGAAATAAGTGATTGGCCCTCTACTCATTCATTTAAGATCATATCCTAAGCGATCAAGTTAAGATATGCTTTAAGATCTCAAATAAACAAAGCTTATGATCCAATTTTGTGTTAACCATGCACTCAAGACATTATTAAACCTATCCCTAAATAGAAATTATCTCAAAACATCATAATCATACAAGAAATTTGGATTGAAATAAGGGCAGAATGTGCTTTTTCCTTATAAGATCTGGAAATGAAAAAGAAAAGAAAAACCTAAAACCTAAGGAGAAAAAGGAGAGAATATGTTTTTATCTGAATTCTCCCTTCAAATCTATGTTTTCTTATACAAATTTGGTCTCCAAGCCTTCTTATATATGTCTAGGTCAATTGGGCACAAGTTGGAGGCAAGTGGAGCAAGTTAGGAGCTAATTGCAGCTGAAATATCTTGATTGTGTACTAAAACGACACTTGACAGAGAGTAGAACAACGATGTTTAACCCCCACTGTTCTTATTCTAGATATACTTAAACGAAAAACTTGATGAGTAAAATGGTGGGGTGATTGGTGTGCCGTTTTACTCTTATATAATGACTATTTAACTTTTTTTTTTTGAATTTTCTGGGCCAAATCTCCACTTTTAAGCTTCTAACTACAATACACAACTTTTATAAACATTATGTGTGGTGGAATCAGGTTGTAGTGTAGTTAGGTCATCTAATAACTCATTATTCGTTAAAAGGTGTCGATGAAGGCTTTATCTTTGACATTTGATGCATCCATACTTCTAGGTCTTTAAGGATCAAAAGGTAATAATGTTGGATGGAAGTACAAGAGGCTTATCTCTGAAGTTCACACCCTTATCGATAGATAGCTTTGTAATTAAATGTGGAAAAAATAACATCTCATCCTTATGAGTATAATCACATTCCTCAAGTGATGAATGATAATCCTAATGAAGGTTACTATAGATAACAATCCTAATCTATGAAGCATGCAATATAAAATGCAAGAAGCATTAAAACATACCTCTTTAAGGCCACTAGCTTGGTACTATACATCAACACTAAGGAGAGAAACAATAATACATTGATAGCACCTAAGGTGAGAAGTAAGGCACTCATATCTACTGTATACCTCCGAATTGCCCAAACTATGCTTTATTACAATCAATCTAAATCAGGGTCAAAAGTGACAATATCAATTATGTAGTTTGTATCTCACTTATGCTTGTATATTGGACCCTGACCGAGCATACCTAGTAAAGTATATTAATATTGATAAGTGATATTAATGGGCATACCTTGCATAAAAGTTCTAATCTTGATAGCATTGTCCTCACTCTTCTCCTTGATATTGGCAAAAATTCCTATACTAAAGTTAGGTAGTAGGGGGCCATCAAATGAAGGATCAAACCCTAGTTAAAGGTTTGGCAAGCACCCTTAATATTGAATTCTAACTCTACTTCAAGTACCACTACTTGCTCTATGATAATAATGTTGGCTCGATAAGATTAGAACTAGTTGGCATTCTCAATTAAAGTGAATCAGGGAGTTTTATAGGCTGAAATTTTGAGAGATGATGATGCCCCATTGGTCAGATTGACTTATAAATTTCATTTAAAAAATAGCTTGGAATTTGTCTAGAGAAATAGTCATGCCTTGCCAAAATATCTCACTAGCATCAAAATATTTTGCTAACAGTGAGGTTGAGTTTGTTGGAAATTGAAGAAAAGTGATGAATATGGTGTTAAAGATGTCTATGAACATATTTGAATCACAAGACCAAAAAAAAATTGATAGGAAACTATCCAAAATAAGAGAAAAAAAAACATAGGTGGTGCAATAATAGGTGGTGAAACTAAGTAGTGGTAAAGCAAGTGCTTAAGGAAGAAGATGTATAACAGGGAGAAGAGGAGAGAAATAGAAGTAAGGGAGATGGAAAAGAAAAGGTGGAGATGCTAAAGGGAAGGGAAAATGGAAAAGAAAGATAGTGGCAAGGAGGGTGGTGCAACAATGATGTAAAGGGAGGGAGAAAGGATGGGAAAAGGAAAACAATTAGGGTTCAGAAAAAAATTATTCAAAACAACATCATTGTCATACGTTTTTAAAGGATTTATATATATAGCCACAATGGTACCTTGTACAAATCATAATGGCATCATTTATATACACCATTTTGCTTCTATTTTAGATAGGTTCATAAACTATGCTACACCCAAGAATAACATCGTCATTTACGTAAGCAATTTTTCTATTATCCTTGACCTTAACCATAACGGCACTCCTTATAATGCATAACTATAACCTGGGATACCTTGAATTACTGAATTAAATGACTAAACCCATATTTGTAATTTCCATTTATTCCCTAAAATAGATAGATGGTAGTAAACATAAAAGGAAAAAAAACAAAACAAAATTAAGAAAGAATCCAAAGAAAATATATTCAACTATAATAAAGAAAAGTTGAATATGTTAGGTTGCTTCCTAATAAGAAATTTTTTAATATTATTAGTTGGACTTGTTCTCCTTTCCTTTTAGCTTATAAAGTTAGGAGTTGAAAGATGAACATCTTCTTTTCCTCTTTTGAAATTGCACCTTTAAAGTATAACTTTAATTAATGGCCATTAACCTCATCATCCCCATTTATAGGTATGTGATCTCGATTACTCCATATGGAAAAACTTGTTTCATTTCAAATGGTCTAAACTATCTAAACTTAATCTTACTAGGGAATATAAGCAATTGAGAATTATAAAGTAAAACTTAATCGCCCTTTTTAAACTCCTTATCATTTAAGATATGGTTTTCACGTCAATTTTTTCATTTGTTCCTTACAAAACATAGCATTGTTGTATTCCATTATTCTCCATGCCTTAAGTTCATTTAATTGGAGTTTACTCTTTTCACCAATAAGAGTAAATTTCATATTAAGAGATTTAATTGTCTAATATGTTTTGTGTTCTAGTTCAATAAGTAAACATCATGATTTTTCAGTATTAACTGAAAGGAGGACATGCCTGTTAGAGTTTTATAAGCTATCTTATAAGCCCATAGATTATCATCTCATCTATCAACCCAGTCCTTCCTAGAATGCTCAAATGTCTTCTCTAATATTCATTTTAATTTCTTATTATTTACTTCCACTTGGCTATTAGTTTGGGGCTGGTAAGGAGCATCAACCATATGTATAACACCATAATGTTTAAGAATATTTTCTAGTTGGGTATTATAAACTTGTGTTCCCTTATCACTTATAATAACTCTAAATGTTTCAAATTATGCAAATAACTTTGTTAGGAATTTAACTACTATCTAGCATCATTAGTGGGTAAGGCTTGCACCTTTTCCCATTTATAAATATAATTTACCACCATTAGGATGTATTTATGACAATATTAAGTTGGAAAGGATCCCATGAAATCTATACGACAAACATAAAAAACTTCACACATAATAAACATAGTTTAAGGTATTTCATCTTGGGGGAGATATCACCTCTTTGTTGGTACTTGTCAGAAGACATAACATACCTTTGAGCATCTTGGAAGAAAGTGGGCCAACAAAAACCTAATTAAAGGACTTGGTGAGCAGTTAGAGTGGCACCAAACTGAACTCTTGTAGGGTCAAAATGACAATGCTTTAAAATAGTTCTAGTTCTACAATATGGAACGCATCTTCGTCTAATTTCTTCTACATAATTTTGAATAAAAAAAGGGCCTTTCTAAAAGTAATATCAAATATCAAAAAATAATTTTTTTCATTTGCCGATCTGATAAACCTTTAGGTATAACTCCTATAACTAAATAACTCGCAATATTTGCAAACTAAGTTACTTCACTTACTTGTGCATCTAGTGCATATAAATGTATATTAGGAAAAGAGCCATTGATCTCCTCTTTTAATGTTTCCTTTAATTATTAATCCCCAACAAGATATACATAACCAATCTTGATTTGGTGTCAATCTTACTTGGTAAATATTTTAAAGTTGATTGATCTGTATATACAATAACTTTAGACAAAATTAGATAAGAATGAAATTTATCATAAGTATACATTACTACTAACAATTCCATATCTATTGATATGTAATTTTCTTATGCATTGCTCAAAACCTTTCTAGTATAGTAAATAGGTTGAAAGAATTTATTATTCCTTTGTTCAAACTTTGTGCCCACTGTTAAATCCCTTAGATCACATATTAATTGAAATGGAAGATTCCAAGCTGGGGCTACCATAATCACAGAATTAGTCAATTTCTCTTTCAAAATAATAAATACATTTAAAAATTCATCAAAGAAATAAAAGGGAACATCTTTTTTAAATAGTTTAATTAAAGGATAAGCAACCTTAGAGAATTTTTAATAAATTGTCTATAAAAGCTAGCATGTTCAAAAAATCCCCCAATTTCTTGAATAGAGGGAGAGGGTGGTAATTTGTCAATTGCCTCTATTTCAACCCTATCAACCTTTATTCCCTTGTAACAAATTTACATCTTAATACTATCTTATACCATAAAGTGACACTTTTCCTAGTTCAACATCAAATTTGTCTATTCATAATGTTTTAACACTTTTTATAACTTATGGAGGCATGCATCCAAAAAATCACTAAAAAATAAGTCATTTATAAATTTCTCCATTATATCCCCTACTACATTATCAAAAATAGCCATCATATATCTTTAAAAGGTTATTCATGCATTTCCTAATCCAAAAGTCATTTTTCTATAGAAGAATGTATCATATGGGCATGTGAATATTGTTTTCTCCTAATCTTCAAGTGTTATGGGAATCTAAAACTATCCCAACATCCCATTTAAGAAAGAATAGTATATATGTCTTGAAAACTACTAAAACCTTTTTTTTTATTAAAGGCAATGAAAAATGAGCCTTCATAATTACATCATTTAGCCTTAAATAATCTATACACACTCTCCATATAGTGATAGTTCTGGGTTAATCCTTCTCTGGAGTTGTATAACGAGCTTGCTATCTTCCTCCATTAGGATCTTATAAATACAAGAGGGTGGATTGATACATCTAATTTTAAAAGCTACTTGTACTCTTGATTTAAATTTGTAACTATAATTGCTAAAAATTTACAGTATGTTTGGTTTAAAGGCTGGAATAGATAAGAAATAGAATAGTTATTCTTAGGAATAGAAAAGATAAGGAATAGAATGGAATGGGTATTATTTTGTTTGGTTTACTACTAAAGAATTTCTATGCCAGTGTTTAGTTTGAAAATATAAACTTAGAGTGACAAAGGAATAACAAATAAAAAGATCATATTATTATTGTTATTGTTGTTGTTGTTGTTGTTGTTGTTGTTGTTGCATTTCAATTTGCAATATGGGGGCAACCAGCAAAGAAGTGGTACTAATTTCATATCTTCTGCCATGTAGCAACCATAGGGATATAACTCTCTTCCTAGGTTCTACTAGTTGTAGAAACCAAGCCTCCTTCACCTCTATCACCATAAGTTGGAAGTATGTCACTTGATGAGATTATGAAGAATTTGGCCGCCAGTACTCTCTAGTTCTAATATAACATACGAAATTTGAAGACCCAGATGAGCCAGTTACTAGACACTATAGGGAAGCTACAAACTCAAGTCTCCAATCGACTACCAAGTCAATTAGAGAGGAATCTAAGAAAGAATATGCTTGCTATCTTTGTGAGGAGTGTTAGGCGAGAAAAGGAGAAGGAGTTGGAAAAGAAGGAAGAATGAGAAAAGACAGAGGGTGCAATGCCTCCTAATTTATGTGATCCAACCTTTGTTATTCCTACCATATTCCATATCCTTTTCCTAACAGGTTGGCAAAGACAGAGAACTAAGCAAAGATAAAGGAGAAGCAAAAGGAGAAAGAGAAGTAAGTGGAGAAGAAGAAGAAGAAAGAGGAGAAGAACGAGAAGGAGTAAGAAATCCTTAACATTTTTCACAAGTTAGAGGTGACTATACCTCTACTTAAAGCTACTAAAGAGTTTTTAAAGGAGTAGAGCATGCAAAAGTCAAAAAAGAAGGATGATGAAAAGGCAAGTGTAGGGCTAGAAGTACTAGTAGCTCTACCAAGAAGGATACCACCCAAACATACATATTTTGGTATCTTCTCTATTCTCTACATAATAAATAACATGAGGTTTGTTTAATGTATGATAGACTTAGGAGCTATGATGAACATAATGCCACTATTTATTTTAACCCTCTTAAGATAGTTCTTTGAAAGCTACTTTTATTATCCTTCGCTTAGCCGACGGATCTAATGCTTACCCTAAAGGAGTCTTTAAGAATGTCTTGGTGCAGGTTAAAGATCTTATGTTTCCTATAGACTTCTATATTGTGAACGTACATGATGAAGAGTCTTCCATTATATTAGGAAGATCGTTTCTAAAGACATCTCATGCATTAATTGATGTCCATAAGAAAGTTGACGAGTGTGATGGACAAGATATAAAATTTAAGATCTCCGAGGATTAGCTACATCTTGTTGATTGTAAGCCAGTTTCAAAGGTGGGTGTAACTAACTCAATTACTTATTTGTACCATTCACATGTGGAGTTCGAGATTTCTTTAGATGTTAAGTAAGGCAAAATGAACAGGGGTCGAGTAAATGACCTTTAAAAAGTGCTTGTTCAGAGCCACGCCAACCTTATCCTTTAGTTTAATTGTTTTTCTCTTTTCTAGATTGGTTTTGGTTATTTTGGTTTAAGTATTTTTCTTGCTTTATTTTGCTTGTCTTGTTTATAAAAAGATAAGCAGGAGACACAATCTTTCTTATCAAACTTGACATGCTTTCTACATTCCAAGAGAGTTTTCTTATTCTCATGCCTTTGTGTTTATATTGCTTTTGGACATTGAGGACAATGTCATATTTAAGCATGGGGGTGGGAAATAAGTTTGATTTTCATCTACTTAAATTATTATTAGTCTAAAGGTGATGGTTTAAATGTTTTATCCGAGAATGATTTTAAAATTTAGTTGATGGATTAATTGTGATATTTGAAAATAATTGATGTTTTCAATTTGGTAAACTTTGATAAACTCTTAAAATGGTCACTAACTTCAAAATTTTTCATTTTTCATTTTTCTTTTAAGTGTTTGCATGTATTTTTAGTAGCCTATATGTATGATGTTAAGTGTTTAAGGATGTTTTACAGGGTTTGTCATATGAATTTGGAAATATGAGGCTTGAAATAATATGTTGGAACAAAAGAGTATTAAAGTGTTTATGTTAGTGAATAAAGTAAGCAAATTTCACTATGTTGGCTTTAAACCAATAAGGTTTAAATTTATGAATGCTGCTAGTAGCAATTTAATAGGGTGATCTAGCTTAGTAACCGAGAGTTTTTATGACAAAATTTTCACCTTCACATCAAAAGGTTGGATGATATCTTAAATAAGCTAAAAGAAGTATCCTAGCTAAGTGACCAGAGTCATTAATGACAAAGTGTTTGATCTCGCATAAAAAAGCTCTTATATATTTCTCCAAGTTATAATTGTGTTGTGTTTTTGGTTATTTTGAACATTCTCGACTAAGTTGATGTGATCATTATGTGAAACATCTTGAATACTTGGTATGATCCATATTAGGTTTTGTCATATATAATTTATCTAAAATTAGAGGGATGAGGAAGAAGTTCATACCTAAGTCTATAGGCTAAAATCTTAGGTGAGGCATAAACTATATGTTTTCATGATGAATTATAATTCCTAAATCCCGAAAATATCTTTTACCTAACTCTCTTATTGTTATCTGTTTATTTCTATTTTGTGTTTTTGCTTACTTGCTTTCTTTTCATTACTTAAATTTTCTATTTATTTTAATTTCACATAAATCAGTTGGTTTATTTATTTTTATATTTCTTTTATATAACAAAAGAAATAGCTTTAACTCACCATAACTCTCTGTGGTTTGGCCCTAGCTCACCCTACTACATAGTTAGGTAAGTTAGGAATTTATTATTTTCTAGTTTACAATGAGCTATTAGTTATGGAGTACCAATATAGAGCTTGTGATGAAATGATGAAGAATCAAGTGTTTTGAAGATCAAGATAGATTTCATATAGGTTTACAATTGTAATTTTTGTTGTAAGTTTTACTTAGTTAATTTTGGTGGTTGATGATGCATAATTGTATACATGACTTAATATATACATTTATGATGTACAATGAAGAGGAATTTATACAGGGAACTTTTTTGTAGTTCTTTTAATGAGTTAAAAATGTTTTGGGGAGACTCTCCGATGTGTGTGTAAGTTAAGAAAATGCTTTTAAGTGTTGAGAATGGTTTAGAATGATTTAGAAAGGTTTTTGTTAAGTCGTAATGTGTTTTCCAGGATGCAAAACAACGATTCAGCAAAAGATTAATGGCACCATTGTGAAACCCACATTGATATGAGACTTTAACGGTAGTACATTAACAATGCCATTATTACTCGATATTAACCACCATTGATATCCAAATTTCATGCTCTAATGGCTATTTTTAAAGCAAAAAAAAAAATGATATGGCTAGGTTTATGTCTTACATCTATAAATAGATGGTTTTGCACTGGTTTTCATCATCCAAGTGTTTATAAAATACAAGTGATTTACACATTGAAAATCTTGATATAAGAAGTTTTAATTTGAGTTTGAGTTGTTTTCATGAGTGATTCTTTGAGCAACTTGATTCATCAATTCATAGTGTTTATGAGCCTCTTAATACATCATTTTGAGCTTAAGTAAAATTCTTTCTAAGTATTTTCTTCAGAGATAGAATAGTTGTGAGGAAAATTCTTTCTAAGTGTTTTCTTGAGAGATAGAATAGTTGTGAGGAAAAGGTTATCCTTGATCCTTAAAAGGGATTGAGAATGTTAGCCTTGAACTTTGAAAAAGGATTATGTAATTGCTATATTGCACTTATGCTTTTATAGTGAACAATCTCAAAAAGTTTTATTAAGGACAAAATGTAGATGAGAGTGGACATTTTCAAACTAGTATAAATATGTTTGTCCTTTTTCTTGCTTACACTTTTACATTAAAGTTTTTATTTTTAAGCTATGTTTATCTTGTTGTTTAATGTATTAATTGTGTTTGTTATTGTTTAGTTTATTTTCTATAAAAGTGTTTATGTTAAATTTAGGAACATCACTTAGAAAAATTTTAAGGCTCCTAAGTCACCTCCTCTTAGATGCCAAATATAACTAATAATTAGTATTAGATCATAAGTCTCACAATTTTCATAAATATATAAATTTAGTGAGAAAAGGTTAAAATGGTACATGAGCTTAATACTTTTGCTCCCTCAACCAACTTAAAAGGTCCAGACACAAGTAATGCTCCTTATTTTAATGGCAATAATTACCTATATTAAAAGACTATAATGAGACACTTTTAAATGGCCGATAGTGTAAAAATATGGATGATAGTTTCATGAATGACTCCTTTGCCTTCAAAACTTATAGAAAACCAATTAGTTGCTAAAAGTGAAGATGAGTAGGATAACGATGATAAGAAATTAGTCTCCCTTAATAACAAAGCCATGCATATTTTGCACTGTGTTCTAAGTATAAATGAATTCAATATGGTATCTATATGTGAAACTGTATATGAGATTTAGCATAACTTATAAATCACTGATAAAAGCACAATCTAACTTAAAAAGAGTAAAATTTAGTATGCTTACTCATCAATATGAACTTTTTCATATGTTATATGATGAAAATATTTCATTTATATATGCTCAATTTATTAATATTATTAATTCTTTAAAAGGTTTAGGTAAGACCTATACAAATGCTGAACTTATTAGGAAGATCCTCATATCGTTGCTGAAATCATAGGAAGATAAAGTCACAACAATTCAAGAAATAAAACATCCCAATATTCTACCCTTCAATAAACTTATTGGTTTACTATTGACATATGAGAAGAAGTTAAAAAATTCAACAGAAGAGGAAACGATGCCTAAAAAGAAGAACATAGTGTTTAAGGTTATATGGAAGGAGGAAAGTGAAAATGAAGAATCCTTGAATGGAAGTGAAGATGAAGAACTTGCTCTTATCAAAAGGAGTCTAAAGAAACTTATAAGGAAGAAGTTATCCACACATAAAAGGGATGATAAATCTTTTCCTAAAAATAAATTTGCTAACATAACTTTGTTTTAAATAGGGTGAAAGGTCACTTAAGATCACATTACCCTTATCTCCAAGAATAAAAGAAGAAAGAGAAGAGATAAAAGAAGGAATCAAAGAAGAAAAAATCATTGAAGGTCGCATAAACTGAATCAAGCAATTCTAAGAAAGAAGAAGTGGCAAATATATGTTTCATGGCATACAATGAGGTATGTTCTTCCCACTATCATTCTAGTGATAATGAATGTGATGTTGAGTATAGTTATGAAGAAGTTTTAGAACATTTAGAAGAATTGAATAAGAAGAAGAAAGAATTGCATGTTAGACATAAGAAATCTCTAAAGGCATTAGATGGGTGTAAATTAGAGAATAAAATACCTAGGTAAGAATTAAAATCAATAAATAAGGATAATGATGACCTAGTGAATGAAAATGATTCATTAAAGAAAGAAATTAAATCTCTTGAAGAATCTCTTATTAAATTTACAAAGGGAAATGAGAAATTAGAAACAAATTTAGTCACTTAAAAGGTGGGCAATGATAAATATGGTTTAGGTTATAATAATGGTAATAGACCATCAACTAGTAAGGCTATTTTTGTAAAGTGTAAGAACTTAGAAGATGAATCTCCATATAGGACAGTTGTGCAAAATGCTTCTACTAGTAGACCACAACTTAGGAATCATGCATACACATATATCTTAAGATTTAGGAGATTTCTATAACGCCAGTTTAATGATAGAAAAAAATTTTCTCATCCTAGGCATAGTTTTCAAAAAAGATCTTATAATGGTTTTAGGCCTAGATATGGTAATAGAAATGCATATAGTCCACAAGCATCTTTATTTTTTCACATACTGTGGGTATTATAAACATGTAGTATGATTTTCTTATGATAGACTTAGAGATGGTATGCCAAGAGATAGGGATAGGTATGTAACTAGTCCTTAAGGACATTAGTTGAAGCAGGTACTTAAATCTGCATGATTTTCTTATTTTATAGGTCATTAATAGGAGGAACAAATGGTGTGTAGATAATGATTGTTTAAGACACATGACGCGTGACTCTTTACAAATCATTTTTTTCAATAATTAGGATGTTGGATTTGTTATTTTTTGAACAATGACAAAAATAAGGTAATTGGCATTTAAAAGGTTAGTAAAGATAAGGTTTATAAGAAAAAAGCATATAGAACTTAGAAATGGCATAAGAGATCATCTTCAAAATGGGGATATAGAACTTGAGATTGTCAATACTATGCATCAATTAGCAAATATTTTCAATAAATCAATGTGTGATGATAGATTTTGCATGATTAGGCATGATAGATGGTAGGTCTTTGAGCTTTTTAAATGCTTGTTTCATGTTTATGATGTTTGTGTTTAAAATATGTGTTGTTTTAAATTTTATGAATTTGTTTACATGATTAATTTTTTTTGTATAATGCATAAATTTAGGAGTAATATTAGTATAAACCTATTAGGGGGAGTTAGATAATTCTCGAAACTTGTTAAACTGTGTTAAATTTTATTTTGAAGTTGTTACATGATTATGACAAATTTAGGGGGAGTTAAATCATTTTTAAAAAAATTATGTTTTTGTACTTTTGTGAGAGATGTTCAAATTTTGGCATTACTTTTGAAATTATATTTTTTACATTGATTTTGAAATGAATTAATTATGTTGCTTATGGTGTCATATGTAGGATTACATGATGATTGTGTGATAGTAAGTCTTCTTGGAATGATTTGTGAACTAAAACAATATATGGACTAATGTTTGATGTGTTTAAGTATTTGAAAGTTAGGTGTAAAGCTAAAGTGCAAAAGAATTTGATCATGGAATACTAATATGGAGCTTGTGATGAAATGATGAAGAATCAAGTGTTTTGAAGATCAAGATAGATTTCATATAGGTTTATAATTTTTATTTTTATTATAAGTTTTACTGAATTTGTTTTGGTAGTTAATGAGCTCGTTCATGCATAATTACATACATAACTTAGTATTTGTATGTAGGATGTATAATCAAGATAAATTTATGTTAGGAACTTTTTTAATAATCCTCTTGATGAGATAAAAATGTTTTAGAAAAGTTTTTAAAGGATTGTGTGAGTTAACAATATGTTTTAAAGTGCTAGGAATAGTTTGCAATGGTTTAGAAAGGTTTTTGTCAAGTCTTGATGTGTTTTCCAAGATGCACAACGATAGTTCAGTAAGAGATCAATATTGTCTTTGTGAAAGCATGTTGAAGTGGGACTTTAACAGTGGCACATCAATGGCATCATTGTTGATCGATATTAACCATCATTAATGTTCGGATTTTGTACTCCAATAACTATTTTTCAACGAGAAAAAGAGTTTAATGCATTAGATCATTGTAGATAAATGTCCAACGGCTAGGTTGATGTCTTACACCTATGAATTGGTTTTTTTTTTTCATTAGTTTTCATCATCTAAGTGTTTAGAAATTAATCATATATGTAATTTAAGCAATATAAACTTTGGGAGTGATTCTTGTAGCACTTTTCTGCACTAATTTCATAGTGTTTGCAAGCCTTTGAATATACCATTTTGAGCTTGAATGAAATTCTTTCTAAGTGTATTTTTTAAAGATAGAAAAAGTTATAAGGAAAAGGTTATTCTTCAGCCTTAAAAATGATTGAGGATGTTATCCTTGACCCTTGAAAAAGGATTTTGTAATTGCGAACATTGTCCTTTTTCTTTTGATGGTAAAAAAAAATCTCAACAAAATTTATTGGGATTAGACGTAAGAGAAAGTGGACATCTCTGAACTAGTATAAATTTGTTTATCCTTCTTCTTCCCTACACTTTTACATTCAAGCTTTTATTTTAAGTTATGTCTATATTTTTGTTTAATTTATCGGTTATGTTTGTTATTATTTAGTTTATAAGTGGTGATTATATCATTTTTTAATTTATAAGTTGTGTATTCTTGAAATTGTTTATATTGATCATAATATTAAATTGTCTGCTTTATTCTTATTTATTTGATTTTTCTATTTATGCAAAATTGTTTGAGTTTTGGTAAAATTAGGAACATATCTTAAATATTTTTAAGGCTATTAATTCACCCCTCCCCCCAAATTCCAAATAGGACTAAAAATTTTAAAATTAAATTTAACTAGATTACTGACTAACAATTAAATTAGATTAGCTCAAGGAATTGAAAATGAAGAAGAATGTAATTAGATTTAATTATCTTGTTGGACTCTTGTTGGAATTTTCTTGTAGTAAGATAATTTACACAATTTAATTTAATTATTTCTTCTAAAAACATAATCTAACCATATAAGGAAAACATTGATAATTTGCTAAAAAATAACTCTATTGAATTATTTCAACTAACAACAAAATCTAACCATGCAACACAAACATGAACAATTTGTTAAAAAATAACTCGATTAAATTAAACATAAATGTACCAATCCTATACAATTGAATCCTGCGAATATTCTTATCTAAATAATAAAAGTATTCGATTCAAAAGTGACATCAACAAAACTAAAAAGCAAACAAAAATTAGAGAAATAGAAAGCTCATAAGAATGATTACTTCTTATTCTTCAAGACTTCTTAACCCATTGTTCACCACCTTGAAGCACACCTGAACGGAATTCTTCTATTCTTCACACCTTAGTCATCAACACTATGAAAGACTGAATGAATAGAATCTTGTGTTGGTATATTCTTTAATTTTTTATACTTAAATCCTTTATAGGGATGGAAAACCTTAACGAGTAAAATTTAGCATGGGTCTTTCTTAACTAGGATTCAACCTCCTCTTTTGTTCTCAATGGTTTAGGGCCTAAATGAAACTTAGAAGCTAGAACAACAATGTTGTTTTACAAGACCGTTTCTTTTTGTCTTTCTTCATGAGCATAACGGTAATTAATATAGAGACAAAACAACACCATTGTACGTGGCTATTTTGCTTTTGAATTTTTTACCTAAAACCACTTTTTTTACCCACTGCATCGTCTAAATACAATATTTACCTATACTTCCCAAAGAGGTTCGTTAGGAGATTAAATTATCCTCAAAATAGGTAAAAATTACATAATAATACAATAATAAACCTATATAACTTATCCATGATCAAACTTCTATAAATGTCATATATAACCCCCTTTAACTTAAAATCCCAGTCATAAAATTAACCCTAAATCATAAATAATAAGATTTAAATTCTATTATTTAACCTATCAAATATTTTGTAATTTCCAATCTTATTAAACTCTAATAAATCAAATAATAAATATTATTCAATCTAATTTGAATATATCAATCATCAACATAAATATGTAATAAAAGATTAATTAATCTAGAAATGTACTTAACAAAGAAAGTATCATTTGTATACTCAACATGAATAAAACAATTTACAATAATGTTGTAACTTAATTGACCCACTTACAATGATGTTAAGGCAAAAATCTAACAAACCAAGAGTAATCGAACTCCACTATCTATCTCCTGGAAAATTATCAGGTAAGGAATGAGTGATAGAGCTTACGTTATATATTTTTTAAATGTGAATTTTATCCTTTATATATTAGGTTTAAGTCCCTTTCACGTACTTTTTTAGCTTAAGTATTTCAATTGTTGAATTTGATATTGCTTTAATGAGACTTTTCAAAAATTAGCTATTTTCATAAACTTTGGAATTTATACATAATCATGGAAAGGGTTGGATGGTTTGCGGGATTAAAAAGTTAATTTCTAATGAATTATATGGCCAACCCCATAGCCATATCCTCAATTATGGAATTGTCCAAGAGAAAGAGTAAGAAAAGAAAGAACCTAGTGAAGTCCATAACTAAGGTTATGGGCATGATCTTGGTCATAACACTCCTTTGATTAGTTCCACAGTCATGGCTCTAACTATGCGACAGTTGGGCTCCTGAATCTATAAATGCATGTTTTATGTTATTTTTAATGGCGGTTGATCATACAGTAAGAGCAGTTGCCACTCAAGAGAGAAAACTCATTTTTAGCCCAATTATATTCAAAATTAAATCCATTCAAAGGGAGGAAATCAAGATTAAATTGGACATTCAAAAAGATTATAGGAGATTTTAACAAGAGTTTATAGAAGATTGAAGACTTTAATCACATGAGAATGAGTTTTCTTATTCTTTATTCTGCTTTAACCATTATTAGATTTATGTTTAGAGTTGTGTTTTGATTTCTTTGGATCTAAATGGGATGAAACATAGATTTATATGTTTGAGATTTAGGTTTTGATTTAATAAAAGACCAAATTTTCTTAGGTTTATTCATGGTTATCATTATGTATGGATTGATATTTTTTGAGATTTCATTCCATTATTTGAGTTCATATATTTAGTTTGAGAAATCACTTATATGAATTAATCGTAGCATAAATAAAGAGGCTTGTATGGGATGTTAAAGATAGGCTTACATAAATTTCCTAATTTAGATTCAAACCTAACCAAAAAAAAAGAAAAAAAAGGATCAATAGATCGTTGTAATACTTCTAATTGGGATTTTAATTAAGAAGAGATTCTAATTAATGAACTAAGAGGATAGGAATTATATTGATCGAGAGAGATTTTAATTCAATTAAAGAATTTTACAGCACAAGAATCTAGGTTAAGTATTAAATCAAGATGAAGCTTGAACACATAGTCTAAGAGAATACCTTATCTTAGTCTTTATTCTCCTTAATTGTTTATTCTTTGTGTAAATTTCTTAGGTTTAGTTTATGATCTTGTATTTGTTCTTAATTTTATTTTAAATAGAAAATTGATTCAATAACTCGTGTTGTTAGATTAGAAAATAAAAAATAGTTAGTACTATTAATTTAATCCTATGGGACGACATCTAGACTTGCCTAAGCTATATTATGATACAATAGGTGAACTTGCCTTAGTGGTCTAGTATTGTTTAGTTTAAGGTTTGGATTTATTCTTTTAAAACTTAGTCGTAGACTAACTATACCATTGAGTTCTCAACTCAATAAGAGTAATTAGAATATACCCTTTCACATAATACATTTCAAATTACAAATAAAATAGCATAATGATTCGTATATCAAACATATCTGACACGTCATAAAACTAAATCATCTTCCCAACATCACATACGTCATGTTCATCTGGCATGATAAAGTTTATGATAAAATCTTATTATTTACTGAGTGATAAGATACATTTTATCTTTTACTTATTATGGCTCATTTGACCTAATAGGACAATATTCAATGATCTACTAGTATATTACATCATCTCATAATCTCGTGTCACTATGATATATAATATCAATATAATCGACATAGGGTACTTTTCACTCTCAATAAATGCCTTAGTACCACCCTAATACCTAGCCAAATAGTATATGATATCCTCTGCTACCTAAGATATCTTGGTTTCACTTTGATGCCTAACAATTAATACAAAATATCCCAGAGACACAGGACATCCCAATAATTACTCCATAGATAGGTACTTGGCAAAATCACAATCACAATCTCATGATCATATATCATCAACACTTCAATCGTTGAATATATCCTATCTTAATCAAGCCACTATTTCACTATCTTTTCCAATTTCTCCATATATCGCAATTCCATCTGATCTTTCTTCATCATAATATTATTTAACCAATTCTCATATTCCTGTGTATCTTGTTATTTATACAACACATTACATATGCTTAAATTCATAATTTATGTCATGTATCATAATCAGTCTAAACTTACAATTCATATAATTGCATTCTCTATTTAATCCAAACAATTTATCCTATTTTTTTATGACAATTTAGAATTTCTCATAACATATATTCCACATTTAAACATGTACATCGTGATTTCATTTATATACCAAATTCACATTATGTTCATAATATACATAAATCATTCACCAGAACTGCATTCTAAATAAACACCTAAACCAAAAATTCATATTAATCACATAACATACATCAATCACATAATGATAGCATATTCTAATTAATCTCTTACATATAGTCAAACTATTATGATATTACAAAAATTTCCTCATTCACATAATGCACATTATACTTGTGAGACATATAAAGGTACACTCAAGTTACCATTTACATATTGAATACATGATAATCACCTAGTACACAAAAATCACATAATAGGAATACATTCTAATTAACCACCTATTTAGTCTAGACATATCCAACTTACTAACCAAGTTTGAGCTTTCTCTCCAATCTATCACTTTGACCTAAATATTTATAAATTTGCATCCGACTCAAATCAAACTAGAATACTGAATAATTATACCCCATTTTATTCTATCCCATTATCTTGTTACCAATATTACCATCTTATCTTTATATTGTTATCAATATTAATCATTATTCTAACATTTTATGACTTCTATTTTGCCCATATCTTCTTCCTCTATATATTTTCCCTCTCCTTTTCCCCTTTCTTTATCTATTTTTGGTCTCTCCCTCTTAGTAACTATCTCTTGTCGGTGAAATTATTGCAACATTAATTTTCATATACAATTACACTAATGACTCTTAATTCTTTGCAACTACAAGAATCTAATGGAAAGCAGAAGAAATTGAGGATTTACTAGCGAATCTAACGATGATAGATCTAAGAATTGAAGATGTAAAAATGTCTTTCATATTTGAATATAGGTGATTCTAAGATCTAAGAAAATTATAATAAGATTTAAGATCATAAAAGAGTATAAAGAAAGGAGATATCCAGCAGCATAAAGTAGTCATAATCTAAATAAAATCCAATACCAAGCAACTTCTCAAATGGAACAATAACATATGCCATATCACCAAGTTTAAGAAAAATCAAAATCAAAATCAAATGGTTAAAGCCACCATTACACACATTAATAAAATGAGAAAGATATTAGAGACTTCAAAAATTAGGTTGGGAAGCAACAACCCTGTGTTTCAATAGTTAAGCCATTGCCTATAAGAACAAATCAACTAGATCTCAGATGTACTGAAAAAACCAAAAGACAATATAAAGATGAATTTTCTATGATCCATTGCAATTTCTTTCAAATCTCTCTCTATTAATCAACCAAAAGCTAAAAAGGAAGATAAAGTTCATCAATAAACTATAGCCATAATCATTAATATCTAAAGGAACCATTACGATAAAATGAAAATCTTTATTATTATCATCTGCTAGGATAACTGTGGGATTTAAGATTAGTTAAGTCCTCTATTTTGGAATTTACAAAAGTTAGATAAGATTCAAGATCAAAATATAATAGTTAACGAATTAGAAATAGTAGTCATAATCAATGCAAACTCTATAATGGGAGGAGTTATTTTAATAAACATATTATGATAACCATTTAAAAACTATTATCACCTAAATTCAACTAAAAATCATCTTTATAATTAGCAAATAACCATAAACACTAATTTTAGATTTACTACTAAGTGATTCATCAAAGAAACATCTAATCCTCCTCCTTTGTTTCCTACGTCTAAACAATTCAAACAAAAGAAGAATCAGTAGAAAAAGAAGAAAGATAGAAGAAACCATAGGTTATGAAGCTTGTTGTGTCACTAAGCTCACACCACCAAAGAGACATTAGTGGCAAATTCTCTTACCACCAAAAATAATGTTTTCCAATACAAGAAGGAAGAGATTAAAGTAGAAATAAGATTCATCTACAACGGAAAAAAAGAGAAGAAAGAAGAATCTAAAGCAAGGACACACTAAAGTGTTTCTAATTAATAATTTAAAAAAGGAAAATAAAGACAAAGGGTAAAAGGAAGGAAAATGTAGAGGGTTCTAGAAAATTAAGAAGTTAAATTCATATTGGGCTAGGCCAAACTCAAGCCCAAAAATAAAGTAGATGTTACTTCATGGCTCTATTATTTATTCATCTTTGGATGTTAGTCCACTAAAAGAAAAAAGTGTGATTATTCAACTTAATGATAGATCTAAATGCACATCCTAAAGGAGTTTTAGATGATGTTTTAATACAAGCTGATGGTTTGGCTTTCCCTGCAAACTTTTATATGCTTGATAGGAGAGAAGGTTATTCTCTTAATTCTGCATCGATCTTATTAAGAAAACCATTTCTTGAAGTATCAAGGATAAAAATTGATTTGTATGATGATATATTCATTATAGAATTCGATGGTGAAATTATTAAATTGAATATTTATGATACCACGAGACATCCTAGTGATGTGTTATTTGTTTTTATTATGGATGTTATTAACTCTTTAGGCAAAATGTGTAAATTAGACTCTTAGAAAAAATACAGGTCAAACCCTAATACTTAAAGGTGTTCAAAAGAAACTCCAACATTTCTATGGACGTTTAAAAAGAACCCTCAAGTTTCAAAATTGCTTAATAACATCCTTTTATTAAATTTTGTTAACCCAACATGTGCCACGTGGTAGTTTCCCATTTGTTTAAAAAATTAGTGGGACTCAACTTACAACGTGGCACTAGCATAGCAATCACATGGTAGATGGGTCCCACTAATTTTTTGGATTAATGGTAAGCTATCACATGGCAGTAAGACCCAATAAATTTTTTCTTTACCAAGAGATTGCCACATGTCGAACATGTAACAGCCTCATAGAACCTCCTACCCCCTTTTTTTACCTGCAAATAAAAGAAATGATGCTATATCATAACCAACGCTCAAAGGCTTCATACGGTATAGTTTTGTTTTATGGTTTTGCCACCCATTGCTTGGAGATAGCGTCATGCCTTTTGTGAATTTTAGCCAAAAGAAAATGACGTCGTATGAATCATCATTTTGCCCTCTTTCTTGGCTTCTTCTCAGGCTTTTGAATTTCGTACTGGTACCAGTCGTACCGGCCTAAATTCGATACGAAATTCTTCAATTTCGTACCGGATTAAAATACTGGTTGGTACTGGCCATACTGACCTGTACCAGCTGATGTCAAAAAAAATACAAAAAAAATTCAAGGAAAATTTTGTATTTTAACATTTTTTAGGTTTAAAGTTAAGTTAAAAACTATACAATATAATACATTTATAACTTATTTTACAAATTTTATAAAATTTAAGAATTAATTTATAATTTTTAAAAATGATCTAAAATGATACCGATATTGACCAATATCGATACAGTACCATTTAAAAATAAATCTGGTACCGATACCAGTGTTATATTTAAAACATTGCTTCTTCTACTTCGTCAGGCGTCATCCTCTCTCAGGAAGTTCTAGAGTCGTTGTTGTGGTTCAATCCTTATTTGACATTTTTAAATTTTAAAGTTAAGTTAAAAACTATACAATATAATACGTTTATAGACTATTTTACAAATTTTATAAAATTCAAGAATTAATTTATAATTTTTTAAAATTATCTAAAATGGTATCGGTATTGACCGGTACCGATATAATACTATTTTAAAGATAAATCTAATATCAGTACCGATGCGGTATTTAAAACATTGCTTCTTCTGCTTCATCAGGCATCATCCTCTCTCGAGAAGTTCTAGAATCGTTGTTGTGGTTCAATCCTTCCCCCCTCCCATGTTTGGGTGGTCGACGGTTCTTCCTATCTCTTTCACTTACAATTTCCCTCTCATAATTGTTTGAATAAATATAAATATAAATATAAAGGAGATGTTTGATATTTAAATAATTTGAAATTTCTATAATTAAATATAAAAAAAAGAGATAAGTACTGTGTGCCATTTGGCATTCGGAGATAGGCAACCAAGAAGGGACAAAATGAGGTAAGCGTCTTAAGAGTTAACTACATATGGTAACAGGAACATCAAATAGACAACTATCTGATAGTTGCATTTATAAATGGGAAAAGAAGTCAAAGAGCGGGAGTAATAAGCTTTGAAGTTCTCACATCCTTTTTGTTTTTCGTATTTGATATGGTAAACACACATCTCATTCTTCTGAATTTTTGATGATTTAGTGTTTCAACCTTATGATTGATGTATTTTGAAAAGTAGATCTGAAGCTGTTGTGTTTTTGTTCATGTGATAAAAACAAGGCAACAAGTGTTAATACTCAGAAGCTGAAGCTGTATTCCTACTGGACAAGCTCCTGTTCTTGTCGCGTTCGGATTGCTCTCAACTTGAAAGGTTCTCGTTCTTACTTTTCTGTTCTTTTTTTTTTTTCCTGAACGGATTGTAATTATTGGTTTCCTGACAGGGATAAGTTATGAATATGTGGCTGTTAATTTGGTCGAAGGGGAGCAATTTAGTCCTGGTGAGTTTATCTTTTTGCATGCAATGTGCCCTGGTGATTGTCGGTACCAGTCTCTAAAAAAGTTATTGCTCCATTGACTGATAGAACTGTGATTGTTGTTTCTTGTGAATTGACAGAGTTTTTAAAGCTTAATCCCATCGGTTACGCACCAGTTCTGGTAGATGGAAACTTTGTAGTTTCTGACTCTTTCGCTATTTTGATGGTTTGTTCCCGCATTAGCTGTGCATCTGTATTTCTGTTTTTGTCGATCTTTTCTTTTGGGTTCATTTGTTAATCTTCAGTATCTGGAGGAGAAGTTCCCGCAGATTCCATTGTTGCCCGCTGATCTTCATAAAAGAGCTATCAATTACCAGGTTAACTTGCATGCCTTTGCTTTTCCACTAGTAGTTGTTACGGGTTCTTTGTTGACTGCTTCGGAACTCAATTCATGCGTTACCTGTGTACAATGATTGTTTCTGAGGTTTATAAATTAAAGCCAGTGGAAGCACAAACCAATAAGAAATCTATGCTAACTGCGCATGCGGATTTTACTCAACTTTCCAAAGTAATTGCATGAACTGGGACAAGCATATTCACTCAACTATTGTTGCTAAAATTTCCTTGTATTATATTATGCTTTTGATATTAAGGGTTCAAGATGTGATTATGCAAATATTGACAGTACTTATCTCCAGATATAGTTGCTCTCTTCTCTTTATCTGACTCCCCTTATGTTCTCTTGGTCTGTGTTCCCATGCATCTGAAGTTATGTTTGAGAGTTTTGCACTAATCAGTTTTCTCCCAATCCTAGGCTGCAAACATTGTCTCCTCAAGCATACAGCCTCTTCAGAATCAGGCTGTGCTGGTTGGTTAATGAGAGTGTTTGTTGCAGCTTTTTTTCTTTTCATTATGGTCAAAAGACGCTCAGCTGTTTCTTTATTCCTTCATTGATGTCTATGTCTCTTTTGACCTTCATCAACAGAAATTCATTGAGCAAAAAGTCAGCCCGGATGAGAAAATTCCTTGGCTTCAGTATCATATTGGAAAGGGCTTTGCAGGTAATTTCCACCAATAATCACTCCCCAGAAGCTAGTATTTGAAAAATAGATTTAAAGAAGATCTAGGAATATGGTGGTTAGAGAAGTTGTAGATTGTGTCATCTTATCATTTGCAAGGAAGCAATAGAAATAAGAACAAAAAGGAAAATTAAATCTTTTAAATGCCTTCAGCAAGGTATTATTGTTGGAAACACATACAGACTTCCACTTTGTTAAAACTTGCAACTTAATATTTGCTGAGAAAATCCTTGTTGGTATGTCCTATTGCGTTTGAAGCCATAAAAACTCTATCAATATTACAAACTTATGTGTGGGCACTTCTGCTTTATTGCCCCGTAGGAAAGAACTCTGCTTAGCCTGAAGAAAGTCATCCGGAAATGGTTCTTGTAAGAAAGTTTGGACTTGTGTTTTATAAGTCCTACACTTAGCGTTGTTAGCCATGGATTTTGTGTAGTGTTGTATTCTGCAACATGTTCAAGACTTGTGGTTATAACGCTGAAGGAATAATATTCTAAACATGATGGAATCGTCCAGTCTAGTATGATTAGTTCAAGCTCTCAGTGGAAGGTTAAATGTATAATGTGCATGTTTTGACAATCAAAATAAGCTTTATAGCAGTCCTGTGCCTTAATATTTACTTCAGCACTAAAAAAGCTTACTTTAGTGGATTACAAGTAAATTTTAAAGCCTCTGTAGTGTTATCTCTTTGATCAATGAAGTCTAAGTTATGTGTGGTGTCCATTCCTATTTATTGCACTTGTTGATTGCTAACTTTATCTTTCTCAGCACTTGAGAAGCTACTGAAAGACCATGCTGGAAGATATGCAACTGGAGACAAAGTTTTCCTGGTTGGTTTTTTCTACCAAACTGTGCTATTGTTCTTGTTACCACATTGAAGTGTGAGTTGATTATGTGAGGAACCCTGTGGTTTACCCATAGTAAGAAACTGCTCCCAGATTTACTGTAATGACTATTACTGTATAAGAACATTAGTTTGTTCTTAATTTTGTGTTTGAAAAGTTAACAATTTTCTTCTAAATGAAATTAATTAAAATTTCTAATACATTATGAGATCTATAACTAAATTAAAATCACAGAAGGGTTTGGAATTTGCGTAAACCACAGAAGGTCTGCATGCAACTGTCTTTGCACATTTCTTTTAAGGTGGGATGTGGAAATGTTGGTGTTTAGTTTATTGGGGTGTTTCTTCCTAGTCAAAATG
>JAOXYD010000005.1:14407240-14420589 GCA_028565735.1 Pinacopodium congolense
GAAGAACTTGAAGTATCCAGGTCTTGGCTCTGGTAGAGGAGCACCTTGATGGGGAAAATATATTGCCGATGCAATCTTGGGAGAGACGAAGATTACCACACTTGCTAATAAAATAGCTCCCAGCATATTAAGATTGACGAGTTTTGCCATTTTATTTAACACCAAAACTCCCAAGTATATGTGGCTTGGGAAATTTTGGATGAGAAGAAATTAGTGCCACTTCGATATTTATAATGATATGAGTTACTTTTAGCTTATAATAACTGAATAATATGTTTACATTCAAACATAATTAAAGAAGTGAGTTTCGTAATTCATAAATGTCCATTGTAACTAATAATTTAATGTAACCTTTCATTATTAATAAAGGTAATATTTTATAAAAACGTATTTTAGTTTATGTTAGTAATAATTTTTTAGAATGCAATTTATAAAAAAAAACTGCATATCTAATTTAGGGACAGAAAAAATTTTAAAAATTTATACATATAAAAATATAATGAATTAAGTATTGAATTTTTAACTTGAATCCTGAATTATAGTCCTAAATTTGATTTAAGTTTGGATGTTGACTGAAGCTCGATCAAATCCAGTTTGACCCATTGACAAACTTAATTGCGTAAATTTGAATTATTAGAACATTTAAAATAATGTGAACAAAATTATAAGTGATGGTGTAATTGCAATAAATTACGTCGTAGTTCTGCAAATCATAGATGTAATAACAAGCCCCAAACATTTCCTTTTGTTTCCTATAGTTATTAAAATGTTTTACATAGAAATGCCTTTATGTTCTTAACACTCTAATTCCACCATGGCTTGCTTCTGATGCAGCTGATGATGTTTAGGAGATTTATAATCTTCATGTAGATGATGATAAGTAAGCAACATGTGTGATGTTGGCTAGTATGTCTCTTGAACTTCAAAGGTAGCATGAAACCATGAATGCAAGATCTATGATATTGAGCCTTCAAGAGTTGTTTGGCACACAATGTAGGTTTAAGAGGTTTGAGACTTCTCAAGCATTGTATCAATGCAGGATGGCACTTGGATCGTCCTTAGAAACACACATCCATTAAAGAAATTAGGTCAATTAGGTTATGTTATGGACCACGAGTTAACCATTGATCTGGTGCTTTAGTCTTTCACTCCAAACTTTTGTCCATTCATTATGAATTTCAATATGAATGAGAAAGATGTTATGTTAGTTGTGTTGCTGAATATGTTCAAGACTGCAGAAGGATTCCTTAAGAAATAATCTACTTCTGTTCTTATTATTGATTCTTTAAAGAAATGGAGTAAGACTCCTAAGAAGAATAAGAGCAAAAAGAAAAAAAATCCTAAGCTAAAGTAGTAAAGACTAGTGAAAGTATCAAGAAGAATAATGAAAAGGACATTTATTTCCATTGTGGAATCGATGGACACTGGAAGAGAAACTGCAAAGAATATCTTGCTAGCTTGAAAGATAAGAAGCAAAAGGTTGCTTCATCTTCAAGTATGCTTATGATTAAAGTCAGTCTTTCTACTTTTGTTTCTCAGTCTTGGATATTAAATCCTAGATGTGGATCTCACATATGTAATAATGTGTAGGTACTGATAAACAGTAGATCATTAAATAAAGTCGAAGTAGACTTGCGAGTTAGCAATGGAGCAAGAGTTGATACATTAGCTGAAGGAACTTATGGTTTAGCTTTGCCTTCTGGCTTTATTCTAGAACTTAATAATTATTATTTTGTTTCAGTTATTACTAGAAACATTATTTTGATTCCTTGTTTAGATATGAATGTATTTGTCTTTATTATTAAGAATAAAAGTTGTTCTATTTATAAAGATGATTTTTATTATAGATTTGGTACACTTAAAAAACGTTTGTATTAATTGGATCTTGAAAGGCTAGTATTCAACATAAATAATAAGAAAAAAAGTTAAATAACCAAAATTCGTCTTATTTGTGGCACTATAAGTTAGGTCATATTAATGAAACAAGAATCACTAAGTTATATAAAGAAGGATACTTATATCCTTTTGATTATGAATTGTATGAAACTTGTGAATCTTGTTTATTAGGTAAGATGACCAAGCTACCTTTTTTTGGAAAGGGACAACGTGCCTGTGAGTTATTAAAGTTTATATATTTAGAAGTATGTGGCCCTATGACAACTCAAGCAAGAGGCGGATATACCTATTTCATTACTTTTACAAATGATCATTCGAGATATGATTATCTATATTTAATGAAACAAAAGTCTGAAGCATTTAAAAAGTTCAAAGAACTTAGACTTGAAGTAGAGAAATAAACCAGTAAGAGTATTAAGACACTTAGATCTGATCGAGGTGGTGAGTACTTAGACCATAAGTTTTTAGGTTACTTAAAAGAGAATGAGATTCTCTCATAATAGAATCCACCCAGAACTCTGTAACATAATAAAGTGTCTAAAAGGATAAATTGCACTTTATTAGATATGGTATATTCCATGATGAGTCATGCAATTTCCAATTACCTTTTAGGGATATGCCTTTGAAATTGCTACTTACCTTCTAAATAGAGTTCCATCTAAATCGATTGATAAAATACCATATGAGATATAGACTAGTAGTAGACCAAAGTTTTCACACTTAAAAATTTAAGGATGTAATGCTTATGTAAAGCACACAATGTTTGATAAGCTTTAAGCTAAACAAGATAAGTGTAAGTTTGTGGGTTATCCAAAAGAAAGTACTAGGTATCAATTTTATCATCCTCTCTAGAAAAATGTGTTTGTCTCGAGACATGCTAAATTCCTTGAAACGGAATTTGTTCTTAAGGAAAGTAGTGGGAGTGAGGTAACTTTTAAAGAAGTTCAAGAGCCATGAACTAACATCTAAGTGGAACATGAACCTCAGGTTAATATATCAGATGTATAACTTGTAATTCAAGAGACACATTGATAGGAATGAATTTTGTTATATTTTTATATGATGTTTCATTAGAATTCATTCATATTTTTGTGTTAAATTCCTCATTTTATGTTCCTATTAATTTTCTATATAGAATAAATGATGGAATCCAAAATTTGGATTAAAGCATAAAAAACTTAAAGCAATTAGAGTTTTCTTTTTACACAGAAAATGTAGCATATTTGGAGCCCTTTTTCTATTAAAAAATGTAGCATATGAAGGAGAGCAATACTTGAATTTTCAGCAACTTGGTGCGCAACTTGGAGAGCATTAAATGATACTTGAAGTTGTCCAGAAACTCAGCTAATTGTTGTTTAAATGAGGCTTTAAAATGACATCATTTGTAGCTCCTTAGGAGCATCGAAAATGACATCTAATTGCCTTTTTTACTTGCCAAAACGCATAAACAATTTGATGTTTAAAGGCTATCAAAATGTAGCCAATGAGAGCGTCCATGAGTGAATGAAATAGCACCAATTCCTTCTCTTCAGCTGCGTTTTTTTATCTTAGCTTGAAGTGGAACCCTCAGAAAGACCTTTTAACCAACCTATAAAAGCTCTCCATCCTTGTGGTTGACAGCAATTGTAAATAAATAAAGACTGCCTAAAGCTTTCAAAGAAGGGAGCTCTCTGTGGTGCAGGTCACTCCAAAGTGCACATCTCTCCATAGTTAAATATTATGACACTCAAATGAACGATGGAGAGCTTGTCTTTGATGCTTGAATGGTAATCAACAATGACAACTAAAGAAGATGGATTGAAGCTTGGTGGAGTCAGCCTTGTTTAGCTTGTCTTTGATGCTTGAATGTTGGTCAACAATGACGAATAGAGAAGAGCTCCTAGGTAGGGATGGCTTGGACACATCTTGGAAACTTTCCTTAAAATTTCAACTGCAACTTATTCTTTTTATTGGCCATTACTCTTTGTTTCCTTTTACCCTTTGCCTTTATGCTTAATTTCATTGCTCTCTCTCATTTTCATTTATTTCCTTTTACTAGTTTAGTTGTTGCTTTCATTTTCAAATGTCTTAATCTAAATGCTTGTCTTTCTTTTGTTATGTACGAATGATGCATTTATTCCATGTATTTCATGCATTGTTATCCAAATGCTTGGCTATTTAGTTCTTTGATTTAATGTTTTCTTAGGTAATAGAATTGGGTTGTTGTTTTTAAGTCTATATTATACTTTCTTATCAATGTTTGAAGCTATGTTTAGTTATATTTGAATGGAGATTTTTAATTTCATTTTCTAGCCCTTATTAATCTTGTTTAAGTTTTTAGTTTTATAATTTTTATTGAGCGGTTGAATGTTTTATTTCATTGATTTTCAATTAGCCTTAGTATATTTGGTTCCTTTATGTTTGGAAGTTAGTCTTTATTCATGTTCTTAGGCTTTCGTTTATTTAATTTCAGTTTCTGTTTAATTTTTATAATATGGAATTTTTGTTTAGATTGTTAAATTAAGTCTTGGTTAATTAGGTTTTAGTTAATGGCTTATTAGTTTAAGTGATTTAAGTTTGCATTAGGTAAAGTTTTGAATTTTGATTTCTTAGATTAGTTGTTAATTTTTCAGCTTTTGTTTTAATTAACTAAGTATGATTTATGGTCATTTAATCTTTTTTTAGTTAGTTTAATCATGTGTGATTAGTCTTCTTCGAGATTTGGAGATATTAAAAGGATGAAGGGATGAAAATTGTCAGAATGGAGTTGAATTTATGCTTAATTTAGTGCCTGTATGTCTAGGTTGGTTTGGGACTTAGGTTAAATGTCATGATTTAGGAGTTGCTTCTAGGCTTGATCAACCTTTAGGTAACTTCCTAATATAAAATCTAGGGTTGAGCATGTGATACGTAATAGTCTATAGTAATTCACGAAAGTAGTAATAGGTCAGTTGAATTTGTTAGGATACTTAATTAACTAACCTAGGGTCCCATACCTTTATATTACACCTTCTAAGCTTGTAAGCATGTGGCCAAAGATAATTGTTCCTTAGTACTTAAGGCGTCTTTACTATTAAATTTAGAGAGCTTATTCTAGGTTATAGATGGGGATAAAGGCATTTCTAGAGCTTGTTAAATTTGTCTGATTTAGAGGAACTGAGGGCTTGAGAGCTTATTTGAGCCTATAGGCTAACACCATGACTATAATCCCTCTTATTTAGATTCAAGGATCAATGATCATCCCGAAATCCTAAAGATATCTCCAACCCATTTCTTTGCTATTATTATTATTCTTGTCTAAATTTGCTTTGTGTTTGTCTTTTTGCTTGGTTTCATTGTATCTTAACTCATTTCGCTTTCATCTCTTCAAGGTATTTTCCTTTCTTTTTCTTACAACATTTGAAATAATATTTGCATCCTAACTCTCTATGGTTCGACCCTAGTTCACCATTACTGCATAGTTTGGGTAGTTAGGAATTTATTATTTGATAGCTTGCGACAAGCTCATCACATATAGTCCGCGACACAATAGTAGAATACATTGTCCTCCTATTAGATTAGATATACATATAGAAAAGGGAAGCGATGATCTACCTCTTATAGATGATGAGAATACTAATTTTAAGGAAGCGATGTCAGAGACTGATTCTTTAAAATGTCTAAAAGCCATGAGATCTGAAATAGAATTCATGTATACTAACTAAGTATAGACTTTGGTAGATGCACCTGAAGGTATTGTACTTATTGGGTGTAAGTAGGTTCTTAAGAGAAAAATTGACATGGATGGGAATGTACATATGTAAAAAGCTAGGTTAGTGGTAAAACGTTACAGACAAAAGTAAGGAGTTGATTTTGTTGAAACCTTTTCTCCAGTGGTAATGCTCAAATTAATTAGGATATTATTGGCCATCACTGTATACAATGGTTATAAGATTTGTCAAATGGATGTCAAAACAACATTTCTTAATGGGAACTTATTAGAAGATGTGTATATGACATAACCTGAGGGTTTTGAATCCAAGAAGTTTCCTAATCAAGTATGTAAGTTGCAAAAGCCTATTTATAGACTTAAGCAATTATCACGAAGTTGGAACATCCATTTTGATGAGACACTCAAATAGTTTGATTTTATAAAAAATGTGGATGAACCATGTGTGTATCATAAGGTTAGATGGAGTGCAGCTATTTTCTTAGTGCTATATATAGATGACATATTGCTCATAGGAAATGATGTACCAATGCTCTAGTCTATAAAGATTTGGTTGTCTAGAAACCTCTCCATGAAGGATATGGAGAAGTAGCATATATTCTAGGAATAAAGACCTATAAAGATAGATTAAAGAGACAACTTGGCTTATCCCAGTCAATATATGTAAACAAGGTGCTAAAGAGGTTTATCATGGAGAATTCCAAGAGGGGATTCTTACCCATGTCCCATGGGATTTCTCTCTCCAAGGGAATGTGCCCTTAAGCATAAGAAGAGTGAAACAAGATGGATAGTATTCCATACGCTTTGGTTATTGGATCTATTATGTAAGTATTCCATATGCTTCGACTATTAGATCTATCATGTATGTTATGATACGTACAAGACCATATATTTCTTATGCTTTGATTATAACAAGTAAATATCAAGCTAATCTTAGTGAAAGTCACTGGATGACTATTAAAAACATTTTAAAGTACTTGAGAAAGAGTAAGGGTGTTTTTTGGTCTATAGAGGAGCTGAATTGAGAGTTCAGGGTTATTTAAATGTTAGTTTCCAGTCATATTATGATGATAACATATCACAATCATGGTATATATTTACTCTTAATGGTAGTGCAGTTAGTTGGAAGAGTTCCAAACAACCAACCATTTTAGATTTTACGACTGAAGCTAAGTATATTGCAATCTTCGAGGCAGTGAAGGAAGCAGTTTGGATCAAGAAGTTCATCACTGAACTCGGAGTGATTCCCACCATCGTTGATCCAATAGTATTGTACTATGGTGCTATTACTCAAGTTAAGGAACCAAGGTCTCATCAGTGGTCTAAGTACGTACTCAGGAAGTTTCATTTGATCCTAGAGATAGTGAAGCAGAAGGATATTTTGATAGAGGATTGCTTATTAAAGAGAATCTAGCAGATCCTCTTACTAAGTCATTATCATAGAAGAAACATGATAGGCATATAGATTGCTATGGTATTAGATACATAGGCAATTGGCTTTAGAGCAAGTAAGAGATTGTGAATTTATGCCCTTGCAGCCAATCTATTAGTTATAAACACTTGTATAACATTATGATGTAATTAATAAAAGGCATTCTTTATCTTTATGTGTTTTATCAATTATTTTAATAATTAATCATAAAGATAAAATCCCTAAAATAATTACTATGTAATTTAAAATTATAATTATGAGATTTGGATTGCAATTTTCTATTATTCATAAAATTTTCTTAGTCATAGTTTCATTAAGAAGGGATATTGATGAAGCGGTTATATTAGTACACATTATATTTCTTTCTTATGAAGAAAGTACTCGATCTCGTAGATTAAAGTATAGGGACACGTAAACAAATGGGGACACTTAAACAAATGTATGGGTGCTTATTAGAGAATAAGTTCACTGAATTGACTCGGTCTTAAGGATCCTAAATGGAACATTACTTGTGTGTCTGTTGATTTCCTCAAGCATGATGGTTGTATAATTAATCCTTGGACTTGAGATTACCAAAGTTATTTCAAATAGGAATTACTATGCTTTGATGCTACTTATGGTATACTTTATAAAGTGGATCAGTCGGTAGTACTTGGATGTAGTATGAACTATTAGGAGATAGTTGTGTGAATCAATCTAAGATTCGTCACCTTAAAGTAATTAGGGAGAATGTTCTACTATTCTTTATTAATGATGATTTGGGATTTCTCTAGCCAGAGTGAAATGAAATTTGAAAAGGAGTTTTCATATATCAATTATAAATCATTTACTAATTGGTAAGAACGAATATGATTAGATTATATAGAGTAGATACTAATTCTATGCTGTAATTTCAATTGGAACATTGTATGACGAAATGATTAAATTATACATTATAACTATACATGGACATGCTTGTCAAACTACTTTGACATTCCTAATATTTGGGTGGTCATAATATGTTGTTAGACTTCAATTTTGATATATGATTATAAATATTTTAATTGGAGAATTAAAGATGAATTAAAAGGAGGTTTAATTTATATAATTCTAACTACGAATTAGAATTAAAATTTATGATCATTGCCAATATATTAGGAACCTAATTGGTCACACATATAGGTTTATTGGAAGAGAATAAAATTAAATTAATTTGGACTTAATTGTAAAGTTTAAGAAACTTTAGGATCAAATATGAGATATTTGATTCAATTCAAAACTAAATTAAAATTATAATTAGAGTTAGACTTTAATTATGATTTAAATATTATTTTTAAATATTAGAAAAAATTATGATTTTCCTAATATATAAATGAGGCAACCTTAGGATTGTTAGTATGACTTTGCTTCTTCTCAAATAATTTGAGTTCTATTCCAAAAACCTGTAGAAACCATTAGATGCCAGACATATGGACGACTTTGGTTTAAGGATACTAGAAGAATTCATTGTGTCAAAAAAATTTTAATCATGTTTGTCCAAAAATTTTAATTTATGATTCAAGTTAAATTTTTTTAAATTGATCTTATAGAGGAAATCTTTATTTTTCTGTTGCGTTATCGATTTGATCGATATAGGTTTCCTAACATTAAATACCAAAGGTGAATCTTACCAATTACTCTTTCCAATAAAAGGATTTTTTTGGAATACCTCCATATTCGAGCTTAGAAGCATTAGTTTCCACTATTTTGAATGCATTATGATGTGGAATAGCACGATAAGGGGGTCTTTGACTCTTAATTTTATTTTTGTAATTTAATTAGTATGCTCATCAAAATATTCAAGTGGATTGGCTTTAAGCCTCTCAAATAATGGTTTAACATCATAAACTAAGTTTTTTTTAATAAAAGTATTCCATATAATTAATACTTTCCAAATTTCTATATAATTATTTTTTTCATTACTAATTTCCTCAGGAAATTTACCAGCAAGCTAGATAGCTCAATTAGTAGGGATAGTTAATCCTTTATGAATATTGTGACCTAAAAAACTAATTTAAGTTTGACATAATTTAAGCTTTTTGACTGAAACCACTAAACTAGCATTAGTAATAAGTTTGATAAATATTTTCAAATGTTTGAAATGTTGATATATTATTTTTTAGGAAATTAAAACATCATCATTGTAAATAATTGAAAATGTAGTATAAGCATTAAAGTAACATTCATAATCTTTCGAAATTTAGAATTTTTTAACTAAAGGAATAACATTCCATTCATAATGATCGAATGGTATTGTAAATGCCATTTATAACGATTTTCTTCTGCAATCTGTATCTGCTAGTATCCATACTTCATAACAAAATTTGAAAATATCGTATCTTTATAAAGCCTATTTAGTAAATCCCTCTTATTAGGTAATGGATATGTAATCCATCTTAGCACCTTCTTTAATGGCTTGTAATTGATAATAAGGTGTGGTACCTCTCGTTAAAGTTCTGCATTGTTTTTAAAATACAAGGCAAGTGAACTATATGGACTAAAGATTTTTCTAATAAGACCTTTTCTTGATATCAAAGTCTGGCTCATAAGGAAAATGAACTACATCTCTTCTTTTATTCCAGAATGATGTAAGAATCTTCGAACATATTTGAGCTTCAATAAACTCTTGTAATTTTAATTTTAACTTGAATTTCTTTCTTTTGAAAACTTTCTTCAACATGCCTATAAGTAATAACTTCAAATAAAGAGTTGATTAACTTTGTAATTTTAGTAATATCATGAAACTTAGGAGGCTTTAAAAATTCATATTTAACTTCTTGGTTTACTATATTAGTCGATATTCTTAATTGATCTATCCTATTAATAGTATATAATATAGCCAAAATTGCACTCCTAGAATTACCTCATCAAATATATCTTTTTACTATAATAAATGAAATAACATAACAGGCTCCATTATTGAAAATAGCTACATCAAATAATTTGAATTAAGTATAATTTTGTTGTTGTCGATATTACAAAATACTTAAGTAGTTTTTGAAAACATTTTGAAGTCACTGATCCATCATTTATGCAAATTAATTTTGCTCCATAATCTACAAGAGTTATAGCAGAAAATACATATTATCTGTTTATCGCCATTGTAATTTTTGTATGCTATTTTTAAATGATAAATTTTTCGACTGCATTTATATATTTCATATTTTTTAACTGTAAAGAAGTTATTAGAGTTTTTTCTCCATTATCCTTTAATTCTATCTCTTTGATGACCTGAACACAAAAAGGTCCTTCTTAAAATTTTTTTACGTACGTTGTAGTTTTTAAAATAAGAAATCTATTTTAAAATTTTTTTATTTCTCTTTAAGTTCACTAATCTAAGATTTTAGCTATGATATATAATTGATTCCCTTTCGAGGATGTTTTTTTTAGTTTATTAGAGACATCATGTAATTTATAATTTTTATTTACACTTTTGTTTGTTTATATTTTTATTAATTTTGTTTCATACTAATATGTACGAGTTTTTAAATTTTTTTCTAACATTACACTTTTCTCTTTCAGATTTTCTATTTTGTCAGTTAAGTCTAAAATAAGACCTTCTTCTATTATTAGAACATTAAGAACTTAAATTTTACATATTGCTTTTATAATAATTGTAATTTCCATCACAATTTTTCTATGTAATGTTTTCCCGATAATTGCTATACGACAAAATGTTTCATCATCTAAAATTAAGTCTTCTTTATCAGACTCAGTTTTTGTTAAAAATACTTTTTGTAATGATTTTTAAGATCTTTATTAATTTATAATTTAGCAATTTACTTTTTAAATGGGCATCTATTTGAATAATGCCTTGGTTTTCCTTCTCCAAAGCATATTACTATCTTCCTTTTACCTTTTATTTTCCCATTTATTTTAGGTTTTTCTCTTGGGGGTTTCCAAGTATTTTATATAGTTTCTTCCTACAAGGTTTTGAATGGTATTATTCTTATTTAAGCCTATTTTCCTGATAAGGAGATGTTATAGGTGAATATTCTATTTGTTTACAGAACTCACTTAAGTTTTTTTGCTTGACATTTTCTCTTTTTTAACTTGCTTATGTAATTTTAGTTCATTATGAAGAGCTATCCTCTATGTTACAACTTTAAAAGCACGTTCACCATATGTATAAGTATGATATGGAATATTACCATCATTTTAGGATTTAATCCTATTTTTAACTCTTTCAGAGAAAAGAGTTGAAAGGCCATAAAGAAATATTTCTTTCTAGAACTTATGTTAATAGTCTTCCCTTAAATAGTCACGACAAAAAAAAAACCTTTATATCATTGAAAATAATACAAATTAGGACATCTTAAATTAATCAATTGTTCATAAGTTTTATATAACTTTAAAGGTGTAGCACTTATAAAATTTGTAGTAGTTGTATATAATAGTGTATAAACACTATTAAGAACATGTATAATGTTTCATAAATTGCCATAAATTTTCTTTCTACTGCTTAGTAGCAATGAAAATATGATTTCAAGCCTTATGAGTAACATAAAAATCCTAACTAACTTTAAGATAGCTAGAAAAATCGCAAATAATAGCTTGTACTATTTATAGTTATAAGTTTCCATTGCTATCAATAGCTTTAACAAACATTAGCATAGATTGTAAACAATATTTTGTCTGATATTCATATAGGCTATTAATAGTCCATTTGAAAATAGAGGAACCATCAAACTAGGTAGCATTATAATTCTACATTTCCTTGAATTGAATATCTATAAGAGCTGGCCTTGGATAGTACATTTTGGTTAGGGTAATTGGAATAGTTTTTCTAAAAGATGTTTTAATACTTTGAACAAGTTCCTTAGATTGTTTTAAATTAAACATTTGATTCAATTGATCAACACAATCATCACTTTTTTCATCTTTAAAATTAAAATCTTCAGCACTACTATTAGTATCCCTAGGAGGTTTAGATAAGGTTTTTGGCACTTTTTAGTTCTAAACCTATGTTCTTTAAACTTGAAATGATTATACCATTGTAGATTCTAGATTTTCGTTAACAAGATTATAATCAAATTTAGGTGTTGGTTTAAATAAAAGCTCTTGAGTAGAATTAGATGGTTTAACTATATGTTTACAGATGTTATAAGGTTGCACTTTCTTACTATTTCTTCAATCCTAGTTCATTTATTTCCGATAGATTGAAGAGCCAAATTAGTATAGATTCCTTATTTAATGCATCCTTCCAAGGTAGCATCTTCCTTATAAGGTGATGCCAATACTTAGTTCCCTCAATTTTAATTAATAAGTTAAAAGGTGGAGGATGAATTCCTTAAATAAATTTACCTTTTTTAAGAAAGAATTCTCAAAAGCAAAATTAGGATCGTAGATAAATAACTCTTTCTCAAGAAAATAAGAAATTGTTTTAACTATTAGAGATAAGGATTTTTTTTAAAAATGGATAATATCCAGTCTTCTCTTCAGATTGTTAAAAAATCACTCTATACATTTTTATCCAAATATTTTGTTTCTTTTTCAAAAAGGTTAACATAAACCTATATTTAGATAAAATTTTTTTTTCCTAATTTATTTTGATGAAAAATATTAGTATCTGGGTCATATCCCATGTTTGATAAAGATGGCAAATGTGGTATACTTTTGATTTAATATTTGGATCCACTAGAGCCAATAATAAAAGGTATAGTAAACAAAATTTCTATTTTATATTAGGGTTTGATTATTTCACCCATATATATATATATATATATTCTTAATAGACCTTTTAATAGTAAGGATATTAGGTTTAGAATTTATTTTAAAGTCGTTACTAGATCTATTACACCTAGATCAATCTAAACTAATTCGTGCTTTTATAGAAGAATTAAATCTAATTTTAACATCCATGTCATCATATTCCACTATTTCTTCTAATTTAGAAGTTTTATTTTCTTAAGAGGATTAGCATCTTCTAATACCCAAGTATTTGGAATAGAGACTTGATCCTAATGTATTATTGTTGCGTTGGTTCGATGACTATAAAATGACGGGTGATTTTGAAATGATTTATTTTGAAAACCAACAGACTTTTAAGGCAAGTGCACCTATCACAAAAGTAATAAAGTGGAGTAATTTTTCAGACTCTGAGTGTCGATCCCACAGGAAAAAAATTATTTAATTACCAGATTGATCGGATTACAATTATTTAGGAAAAATCTAGAGAAATTTATTAAAAATTGGAAAAGGCTTAAAATTGACTACTTTGGCTTAAACACTTCAAAACGATTTTTGATTGCTTCTGAAAAATTCTGAAAATTACCAAATATGTAAATTAGCTATGGATTAGATGATTGATGATTT
>JAOXYD010000005.1:14423508-14453505 GCA_028565735.1 Pinacopodium congolense
CAACATGACGAAAGGCAAGTGCACCTATCGAACAAGTAATAAAGTGGAGTAATTTTTAGACTCCATGTCGAATCCACGGGGAAAAATATGGTATTCTTAAGTTAATTACTAGATTAATTACATTACAATTATCTACGAAATTTCAAATTAATTTAAAAAGATGAAAAGATAAAATTACTAAACTAACCTAATTTTGCTTCAAACCTTGCTATTTTAAATTGTAAAATGATTTATAAAATTACTAAAAATGGTAAACTTGTGGAATCTAGCTCCGGATAAGTGATTAATCAAGTAATTGAGCTTAAAAACAAATTCAAAGGCAGAATAGAGTTCCTTCACGAATTTAAGATAAAGCTATGATTCAGACTTATGTCTTTTCTCCATTAAACTTAGTTTAAAGTTTAGTTATGCTTTAAATCTGGCCAATGGGCTTTAATTTCAAGAAGGTTGATTTCTAGATTTTGAATCTCAAATTTCTAACTCTCACAAATAATCTAGGTTTGGTCATGCAATGATTGATTTATGATGTTTATTGGTTTTTCCAACAACCTAGGTAGGTTTCTAGGATTCTAGATTATCTTTCACTCTAATCTTAGTTAATCAGGCCAAAATTAGAACTTTAAGATCTTCAATAAACAAAATTAGACCTTATTACATGTATTTAAACTTTCATAAAATATTAAAACACAAATCCGAAGAAGGAAAATGGATTTAAGCACACATAATCATCAAAGCATAGAAAATATGCATCGTAAGCCACATACTTTGATAGATCTACAAATATAAGCTGAAATAAGTATTTTAGAAGTTACAAAACATGTTTAGAAAGCTTTTGGACAAGTCTTGAACATCTTAACTTGATCTGGACGTCAACACAGCTTCAAAATCTATAAGATCTTGCAAAAGAAAATCAAAGAACATTGAAGAATATACATATAGGAACATGAACTTTGATTAAAATAGAAAATAGGAGAAAATAAGTAATATTCTGAGTTAGGAAACCCGCTATGATGGTTTGAAAACTCAGATACACATCTTAGCTTCAATCTCCAATAAACAGCAACTCAAAATACATAATATAACTCGAATTATAAGTGTTTGAAGCCTAGAACATCTAAGAAAATCTAAGAGAGAAGCAAGAGCTTCTCTATCTAAGGTTAGATCTGAAGTCTCTAAGGTAGTTATGTGTTTCTATGTTTTTCCTTGTGCTATGCAAACTCTCTAGCCTCCTCTAAGAGGTAGCTGACAAAGGGGATAAAGTAGACACATGCTTCAACCACAATTGTAGAGATATGGAGTTGAAATTGATGACTGCTCCTATAATGGCGGGTTGCACTGATGTATAACGACGGGCTATAGGATACCATTAAGGGTTGAATGATGTCTCTTAAAAAGCACCTTGATCATCTTTCAACGTGACCTTGCAAGGGTGCCGTTGATGGACTGATTTAAGGTAAATTCTTCTCCTTTTTGCTCCAATCTTCATCTTACAAATTAAACATAGTAAGACATATATTAAAGAATTAAGCATTGAATTAGGTTAAATTAACATCAAATATCATCCAAAAAGACTATAGATTTAACCCCTAACATACGTGTAAAGTCTTTAGGACTACGTTGATATTGAAATTTAATAATAAATATTTCTCTATGAATGTTCACTCATTGTAATATCATATTTGGATGTGAATGTATGATAAAGATTATATGATATGTATCATTCAGTTCATAAATATATTTTATTTTACATAAATATATTTTAAGATGAATTAAAAGTATATGACATAGATCGGAGATTAGTCCTTTCACAACAGCAATCGCCTATAATGTTTATGATCACTAAAGATGAGGCAGATTTAAAGTTTATTATCTAGGTGATAATTGAAAGTGAGAAATTAAAACTAACAATGTTACCTTAAACAAGAAGGTTAAATTATAAGGAAATTAGTTCAAGTGATTAAATTATTACTATATCTATCTTAAGTTGTCAAATGCGAGTTTTGAAACATTTTTGGAGTAGATAAGTGAAATCAAGTTAGCATTTAGTATGTTTAAGCTATCATCAATACGATATTTCTTGAATAAAAGACATTTCAGTTAAATTAAATGACTAAATATTCTAACACATAACTCATATTATTTGTACAAAAATCACCATAAAAGGGATTAATGTATGTCATGAGATCTCTACTTACATTGTGTGAGATGCTAGAGGTTGAAAAAAGCCTCGCTATATACCCTTATGACTCTTGTCTAATTCTTAAGGATTAAATTTAAGGTTTGTTAGTTTATATTATTACCAAAAGATCACATAAGACATGATCCTAAGGAACAATTTTTAGGAAAGCAAATTAAATTAGATCCAAAAGAGAATTGAGAATAACAAAAGTTCATTTATTTTGAACATTGACTCACCTGAAAACTATTTAAAGATGACCATCATTTCTTTAGTAAAGAAATTGAATGCAATTATGACATAATAACATAAATAAAATCAAAAGAGAGTAAAATGCGAGATATGACCTAAGATATAGCATACTAAATCTTTCCAAAATAAACAATTCATTAGTCGAGAGGATATATATTCCTAAATATGCTCCCTTAGTATGTTGGTAATAAGTGTAGTGGATAAGTATGAGAATTGTAAAATTATAATAAAGTAAACCTATCATATGTGAGTAGAAGATAATGAACACATGTACACCCATGATTAGGTTACAAATGTCTACTTAACTGCATATGGCAGTTATCAAGTTTTGAGTAATTATACATAGTGGATAATGAGTAAATATCCATTAACAGAATAGATTGGAAAGCAATTGAGTTCATCTGCAAAGAAATCTTCATAACCTGTGAAAATAAGAAAGTAATTTGTAAGTGATTTCTTTAGATTATGCATATATTTTGAATGATCCTAGCATAATCTTTGTGATTATGTTGAGTTCTAACAATACATTTACATTTTCACGCGAATTAAACATATAGTTTTTTTTCAATGAATTTCAAACCATTTTAAAACCTAATACAAATATTTAAGACGTTATGATCATCATGTATCTAGAAACAAAGATAACATCTTAATCTCTATATTAAGTGCTTTTAGAAAATAAAGAAATTCATTTAAACAAAATAAAAATTTGTGCACTGGTAGAAATAGTAGGATCCAAGAATGGAGATATTTATTTTCTTTTATAGCCAATATGGAAGAGCTACCTATCTAGTGCTTGATTCTTGCTGTGGAAGGATTATATGGAACATATTCTGTTAGTAGAGTACATCTAATCCTCTAAGAAAAATGTTTAAAATTAAATTAAAATAAAAAAGCAAAAATTTTATGCATAAAAGTAGTAGCTATTTTATTTTCTTATTGATTCTTCCTTTTAGTTTAATTCTCTCCTATTTCAACCTCCTCATTTAAACCATAAAAGAAAAGATGTCTACAAAACTGAAACCCAAAGAAAAAAAATGACTACAACTATAAGGAAAAAAAAACAATACAACTCTAATTTTGCTAATGAGAGACTATATTCTTAATGGATTATAAAATAAAAGCTAGAATTTTAAATTTTCAAAATTTTCATCATGTACCTTTCACAAGTAATAAGAAAGGCTAAAAGCATTTAATTGCACATTAAGAATTAAAGTTATAAAATTTTAAAATTTAAAATGGAGCCTATGTAACATTTTATTACAAGTAATGTTCATATCGGTTTAACTTTACTTTGGATCTTACTAAAATACGTCCTAAAAGAGCTAATAAGAATTTAATTCATAATATAAGTTTATAAAACCTTTTATCTTCTCATTCCATTTTAATGTATAAATTTAGTATCTATTGTACATGAAATGTAATTGATGTTTTTCATTTTTATTTTTTGATTTATTTAATAAAAATCATATCAAACGATTTAATCCCAAAATATAAAAGTCTATAATTCACTCTAGATTCAAATATTTTCTCTCTTTTAATGTATAATAGTGCATTTATATGTCTTTCCTGTTAGAAATCTACTAAAATTCACTCCTTATATATTATACATATAATAGTTGTGACTCTCTTCCTTATTATCCCTATGTGTTACAAGTTCTTAACTTTGGATTAGTTCATCTTATGACCCAATATCATATTTGTTGAGTTGTAGTTTTTATACTATTTGTTAAAGCCAAACTTTAAATTGACATAATAATAACCTTATCTTAAATTTTATTGAATCTCTTAACCAAAAATAATAATTAGTAATGTATTATAGTCTTATAAAGTCTTTCATCACCTCATTCCTTTCATTTAATACCATATAAGAATGTATTACTCATATCATAGGTTATTGAAAGTTTTCAATTTACTTTTGGAGATTGAGATTTACTATACTTTGACCCTATTTTAGGGTTTTTAAAAAGAAATAGTAATAAATCTGGACCCTTTATATCATGTATGTTGTCCTTTAGTAATAGTTATTGAAAATCTTTCTTTAATATCTAATATTTAGAAATGAGATTAAAGTCTTCCTAATTGTTAGTCATATATGGCACCTAAGAGAGTGGGGAAAGGAAAGGATACACAACTAATTTTTATATTGACCCAGTTACAACCTTTATCCTATGTTAACACTTTAACAACTTATTGAAAATTTTACTATAAACTAATCTTCTTTTGAGCAAGGAGAGACCCCTTGTAAACAATCTCCTTTTTAAGGTGAAGAGGAATAATTACATAATCTTCTTTTCAAAGGTAAAAAGAAACCTACAAAATCTTACTTTAATTAAGTAAAGAGTAACTTAAAAAATCTTACTTTAGTGTAAAAAGTAACCCTTAAACATAATCTTAAAATCAAAGCCTTAACTTAACTTATGCCAAGATCAAAACCAAAAGCATAATTGTTATATCTTGCTTGATCAAAACTACACACAAGGGCTCAAAAAATAAATGTAACTCAAGATACTCACAAATGAAATCCTTCAACCTTTGAACATTTCAAAAGCCGACAAAAACTTATCCAAATCATCTAAAGAGTTTATCAACCATTAAATCATTATTTTATAGCCTTACTAAGCTTAAAAATATTTTAGACACACTTCTTAGCCATTAGACTCACTTAAAATGTCGTTGAAAATAAGCTGGAATTAGTCATTATTTGTTTGCAGCTCTAATTGATTGATCATTACTCTAGAATGGTTGACTAGTATACTTATTATCACTATTGATTGACCACTTCTCTAAGACTAGTCGACTAGTGCTTCTACAGTTTAATTTACAAACTACAAAAATACTCCAAAACTCAACAAGAACACTTGCAAACTAATTCCTTTCACTTAAAACAATTTTGATCCAAGTTTCAAAAATTCCCTACAAAGATTATAGTGATCAAGACTCTTTCATTGAAATAAAAAACTCAAAATGTCTTGACCAATGAAAATTTATATACAATTTCAAACTTTTCATTCCAAAATCAATTTCAAACTTCCAAATTTTAAAAAAAAATCTTTTTACTAAATTTTTTTTAACCAAGTTTAAAAAGTTCTTATAAGTGATTTTAGATGCCAAGATCTTTAAATTGAGTTTAAAAACAAAATATATCATGGCTTATGGAGATTAATGCAATTTATCAAATCATAAGTAATTTAAAGCTTTTTTAAACAATTTCCAAACTTTTTCAAACATCTAAAAACAATTTTTTTAGCAAACCTTGACTTATAGTGGTTTGACTATAACCTTTAGCCTACATCCATTCTTCAACAACCTATTGAAAATTTTACTATATATCAATCTTCTTTTGGATAAAGAGGAATCCTTGCAACTAATATTATTTTTAAGGTGAAAATAACCCTTATACAATCTCCTTTCTAAGGGTGAAGAGTAACCTATAAAATATTAATGAAGGGTAAAGAGTAACCGTTAATCATAATCTTAAAATAAGCCTCAATACTCAAGCCTAACTCAATTCAAGCTAATATCAAAACCAAAAATACAAGCATTATATCTTGATTAATAAAAAAAAAACAAGAGATTAATGAATGAATATTGCTTAAGATGCTTTAAAAATTAACTTTTTCACTCTTTTGACATTTCATAACCAAACAAAAATTCATCCAAACATCTAAAGAGTTTAACAACCTTTAGGGAACCTAATTATAACTTTAACAACCTAAACATACATTAGATACATTCCATAACAATTATAATAACTCAAAATGATGTTGGAATCAAGTTGAAACTAGCCATTACCCATTTGCAGCTTTGACTGGTCAACCAATCTACTTATTTTTAAATCTAGTTAACCACTTCTCTAAGATAAGTGGATTGGTGTTTTTGTAGTTTAGTTTACAAACTACAAAAACACTCCAGAATTTAATGAAAGCATTTCCAAACCAATTCCTTTGACTTGGAACGAGTTCAATCCAAGTTTCAAAAGTTATTCATAAAGATACAACAAGACCTTTTAATTGAACTAAAAAAAAGTTTTGACCTATAGGAATTTATGCATTTTATCAAAACATAGGCAATTCAAACTTTTTTTAAAAAAATTTCAAATTTTTTCAAACATATCAAAACAAAATTTATCATCAAATCTTAACTCAACTGCTTTTTAAAAAAATCCTTCTTAAAAACATTTTGACATATCATGAGGGTTTTCTTTAAAACCTTTCCTAAAACTTCTTCTTTTTACATAAAAATCTAATATACAAATAATCATGCAAACTCATGGGAAAAATTTAATGTACACATGCAAACTCTCAAGCAAAATGCAATATACACATGTATAAAGAGCCCTTAAGAATATTGAGGAGATCAAGATAAGATTTACATAAAATATAATTTTTGTTCTAGATCATCTCCTTTATTTTTCTTTTCATGTCAATCCTCTTCCTTCAAATATTTCTTCTTTAAACTCTAAGAGATCTCATGAATATCATCAAATTACTATTTCTCAAATATCACCTATAAAGTAAACTATTAGCAATAAATTTATTTTGTTATTATCAAAATCAATGATTGAAATCTCCCTTAGTTTAACATTAACCTATAAGCCCATTATTCAAAATACAATTACATTTAGCAAATATTCGTATAATTTTATTAATATATATTCATAGTTATTAGAATATTTGGTAAAATTTTGTTTGTAAAATCTTATGATTAGGCTTTTTGCCCCATCATATTTGTAGAATCTCTTACACATATAAATACTTATTCAAATTATTATGAATACATAAACTTTTATATTGCTTTTATTTTTTATTTCTTTCCTTATTTTCTTCTCTTTCTATTTGGTATTAGAACAAGGCTAGTTTTTATTCTTTAAGTATACGTTTTAGTTAGATTGAATTATATAAACAATTGTCTCTACCATGTACCAACAACATCTACCAAATACCAATGACTTTATTGTTTAAATCTTCTCTCTAATCACACCATAAAACTAGTTAAAAACTACCAATCTTGTCATTAAAAACGTGTGAATTTTCACCTTTTTTTTTTTTCATAAAGTCACCTAAATAAGTGTTACATGTGCTCATTATCTCTACTAGTCACACACCCTCACTCTTTACTTGCCATTATCATATGTGCTATCAAACATTCTACCATGTTAATGTCATGTCACTAAGCTCCTTTTACTATACTTCCTACCATATTATTTGCCCTATCATCTTATTCTTCATCTAATGATACATCATTTTGACATACCACTTACTTATATTAGTATCATCACCTAATCTAATTCACTTTTCACCAATCGTTTCTATCATAATTTTACCAGTGCACTTAAATTTTCTATTTCATATTGATTTTTAAATGGTTTGTGTTAAATCAAGGGAGGTTTCAATCATTTTTATGATAACAAAATATGATTGTTACTAATGTTTTAGTTTGCTATATTAGAATGTTATATTAATGCAAATAGATTAAGAGCTTAAGTTAGAGCCTAAGAAGGATGTCTTTTTATAAAGGAAAAGAGAAATGGAGCAGGTATGGAAATGATGAAGCAAGCATTGATGAGAAGATCAACTGAAGGATGAAAATCATGAATAAATCAGTATTGAATAAGTTTATATGTACATTTTTAAATGTAAGCTTGCTTAATCTTTATCAATGTTCAAAGGGCTCACTTTTGTATGAACATTTGCATTTAGGATTTTATTTAGAGTTTTAGAGTTTGGTTAAGTTTATTTAACGCATTTGCATATTAGAATATGGTTTTAGAGTTTAGTATTAGTATAAAGTTTTACAATCAAAATGAAATCTTGTTAATTGTTTTTAAAGTATTCCTCTTAATCTGTCAAAGTTTTTTATTATGTTTTTTTTAAAGTTGTGTGACTATGTTTGAATGTGTTTGAGTCAAGTTTTTATGTGCAAATTGGTTTTTGAATTTGAAATAAAAAATTTCATAAGCATGACATATTTTGTATTTAAGGTAAATTAAAACATCTTGATATCTAAAACATCTTATGAAATGTTATATAAGTTATATGAATGGTTTTGGATGAAAAGAATATCTTTGAATTGAATGAGAAAGTTTTGGAAACTTTTGAAAACTTTTTAAGTATGAAAATTTTCGATAACCAAGGAAAAATTTATATTTGAATCATTGAAAACTTTTGAAAATTGAAATAGCCTTGGAATTGGATTTGAAACTTGTGTACAATGTTTTTGGAGTGAAAGAAATTGTTTTGGCATTTTTATGAAACTTTTAAAATTGGTTTAAATTGAAAGTTTAAAAAATGTGTTAAATTTGTCATAAAACAAGACAAACTTTTAATTGTAATGTGTTGGCATTTAAAATTAATTTGGAAAATGTTTGAAACTAGTTAGAATTTTTTAATTAATATAAAATTGATTTGAAGTGTTTTTAGAGGGATTTTATGTATTATAGAGCTCTGGAAACTTTTTTGTAGACATATAGGTAAATTCGTGTCTTGGTTTGGTTGACCATTGTCTTTTTTTTTATGGGTATCATCCAACCAAACTAATAGATTGGTTGATCGATGATATATCAACTAGGCTATGACATAGGTCAATCGATGGGCATTGTTAACAAATGATTTTGGTTGTGTAATGTCTTTTTTATTGTTTGTAACATCTCTTTTATACTTAGAATGGTTGTTTAAGCTTATGAGGCTTATAAATAGAGGGTCAAAGTGGTTAGAAAATTTGTTTATGCATTTTTATAATTTAAAAAGCATTTGTTAAGTTTTTGTGTTATTTATGATTGGTTTGTGAGTTTAAGAGAAAGAGTTGGTCTTAATATTGTATTAGTTACATGTTTTAGCCCCTCAAGCATTATTATTATTATTATTTTAACTAATCAAGTGGTGTGTCTTGTGTAAGCTTGAGTTAAGTTTGAAAGTTTAATTTTTAGGGTCAAAATTGTTAAAATTGAGATTTGGTTAAAGGGTTATTCTTTACCTTTAAAAAACAATATTTTGTGATTGGGTTCCTTTTTATCCACTTGAAAAGAAGATTTGTTACGTATCTCTTCACCCCCTGTGTAGAAAAAAGAAGTTGTTGGGTTGTTCTTCACCCTTTTTATAGAAAGAAGAAGTTGTATTGACTTCCTCTTAACCCTCTTTGTAAAAAGAATAAATTATAAGGATTCTTCTTCACTCTAAGGAAGATTTGAGTTTGTGACAAATCTAATAAAGTTGTTAGGAGTAGATGCAGGCTAAAGTTGGTTAGCCGAATCAATATAAAAATTGTAGTGTATCCTTTTTTCCTCTAATCTTAAATTTTATAATTATTATGATTGTTTAATAATTGCTTTAATTTGATTTATTAGCATTAAAATGGCATATCATTTGCATTTATGTTGAGATTCAATTTAGCAATTACATATAGTTGAATAGTTAATTTAGGTGGTTTAAGTTGTGAGTTTAAAGAAAATTTTTTAAACACTCAATTCACTATCTTTATGTACCATATAGCTTACAATTTGGGATAGTATGGGATAGTATTAGAGATTTATCACCATGTTCTTTACAAATTTAGATCTAGTCATGTATTGGGTTCATGTCTCAAAAAGTATATAAAAGTAATAACTAATATTTATGTATAATATTAATAATAACTCATCATATAACTTTCATTTAATACCTTAATTAAGTTTAAATTTATATTTCTCACACTTATAAATATAATAAATGATGGTTAGGATCGAAACAATAAAACAAAAGATAAAAATTTCAATCTCAACATATCATACTATTTGGCGTATGATTTTGTTGTTCTTATAATTGAAATTACTTAATAATAGAGAATAAACTTGATTATACTCAAACTTAAGTTTAGTTATCAAAAAGATGTTTGAATTCTTATAACTTTTAGTAGAATGCTCATAATAACTTTTTGATTTTAAAATATGTTTTTCAACTAAATGATTTTAAATCCATTATTTTAATCATAAAAGTTATTAAAGTGTTACTAATTTGATGAATATTCTAGTTAATTAATTAAATTGGTTAGGTTGACTGAACCAAGCTACAATGTTAGGGTATAACATATCATATTTTGCTTAACACATAAAGGATTGGCCTTAAGACATTTAAAAAATTGTATGGCTTATATTTAACATTGAAAAAAAATGAGTTTGTACTAATTTCTCTTCACTTGAAGAAAAATAGCTATGAATTACAATTGAAAAGCTTTTTACACAAACTCACACTTCACATGGATTCCTAATAATGCTCAAGAGTGTATCCTAATTCACATCCAATTTCTCTCAAATGGTTCACAAATTTGTTTCTAATCAATTTTATCACTTTAAAAACTTCAAAATTCCTTAACCATTGATCCTTTAGGTCTATTTATATTGCAAGTTTCTAGTTTTGATTTTCTATTTTTACTTTTCTAAATATGAAAACTAATGTATAAAATTCAAAACAAGAAACCCAACTATGCACCCCCAACAAAATAGCTACTAGATCCTGCAATTAATAATTGAAACTTAATATAAAAGTTATCGTTACATAATATTCATTCAAAATTGTCTAGTCTTATCCAAAGAGTACTTCTATGATTAATTGATGAAGGGTAATTAACCGCCTTTTTTTTTATAGATAACTCTTTTGGATTGGGTTCACCCCATATTTCTTTTGATCTTATTTCCCAAATTAATCTCTAAGAGAACATGCTAAGTAATCCATCATTTAATCAAACTTCAAGGTTTTTATCATTTTCAAATTCACGACTTTAAACTTGTCCATAATCAAATCTATCGATTAGGTAGCATATTGAAAATATTATGGATTAAATTATGCACTTGATATTTTACCCAACCTTCTTAAAGTAAAACATTAATAGTAAATAGTTTTGTTATTATCAAAATAAAGGGTATGAACTTCCTTAATTTCAAAATGCTTTTTTCCTTACTTAAGCTAAGAACTTACCAGAATTTCATAAAAATAAAATAATTTTAACTTCTAACAACCATTTGTATTACCTAACATTTTGTTACACAATAATTTCATGAGTAACTCACATACTCTTTCAAATTCAATAATAAACTTAGGCTAAGTAATAAAGTACCTCATATTTTTCCCTTCGCCTCAAGTTGTCTCATGAAGCCTTCTACAGCTTGGCTTGCAACGGTACCTTGACCAACTAAATAAGTGTTTAATCTTCTTCTATTAGAAGAAATGATTTATTGAAATAATGAGACACCTTTAAGATTAAACTATTTGAGATCACCAAAAGTTCTAAAGATAATAAGTCTAAATAATAAAAAATAAGGAAAATAGAAAACTAGAGAAAATAGAAAAGAAATAAGAAAACTTTCATCAGTAATTTTTCCAAGGATTAAAGTGTCTAATTATTTCTCAAGAAATACAACTGCTCAACTTATGTATTAATTGTAGCTTAAGATTTCAAATAAAATAAAACATAGGAAATTATCACTTGCCTTAAGTTTTCTAAAACTGAGATTTGGTTTAATTTTTAAAACAAAATTGCTACATACCTCTTTCCCATTGTCTTGTCAATTAGATCATAGCCTCGTTGCTCTACTACGAAAAATGGTTATGTTCGATTTATCGCTACCTTGTTTATAGATTTTATCTAGTTTATAGTTATATGGATCTTAGGCCTTATTTTGACCCTAACCTGATTTCGACATTTTGAACAGCTTAAAACAAAACCTTAAAACTCGACTTTTAATGCACATAGATCTACTGGAAGTAGGCACCCACCACCCTTTTTTTTGATCTATCTCACATTAATAACTTGACTTTGACCATCTGTAGGTAGTTTTAGACAAGTTTTTTTTAAGTAGATACTTGAATACCAAGTATGGCTCATAATAATCTATTCGAGGCATATGAAGATTCTTTCTCCATTTGAGGTGTTAATTTACCTGATAAAATATCACTTGTCTCCACCCAAGATCCCAACATCATAACTCCATTTTCCCTAAATTCCGAAGTAAATAGGCTTTTAGATGTGAGATTTCTTAAGAGATCTTTTCAAAGCCTTGGCTTGTCATGTGAGTTTGAATTTCATATTTCCGTATGTGAAAAGAAGTATAAGTATCTTCAGATACCAGACGTTCACTAATGAGTATGAAATTCTTAAAATTGTACCTGCCCATAACATATAAGATACTAATACATTTTTGCCCAAAGAGAGCTCGCCATCAACTGTAGCAGCACCATCCACCAAAACTTGTCCTTTTTTAATACATTTAACCTATTAAACTTGGGATTTTTGATGGATACAAGTATTTTTATTGGAACATTGATACATAACTAATAAACTACTTAAAGCATCCGCATTTCCTGATAAAATGATCTTATCAATATCGGTATAAATTATCTTTCTCTCATGTTCCACTAGAGTGAGACCTCTTGAATCTAGGGCCACTTAGCTTTCCAATCCAATTCCAACAATGCATTTCTCGGATCAAGAAAGTGGAACTACTTGGCATTGCATATTAGAACTCATTAAAGTCCGATTCACTTGCCTACCCCCCTTTTCTCTTAATTTGTTCCTTGTAGGAGAATATCTAGCCACCTCCAACTCTTATTTTATGCCTTTTTCGTTTCTTTTTGTTTTCTCTTAATTAATATCTATTGCGTTAAATTATGTTAGGATCATAAATTAATCTCATTTACCTTTAATCCTTTAAGTTAGATTTTTATGTTCCCTTTAAATGTCATGATAAATTTTTCATTTGATGTAATTAAGAATTGCCACATATGTCACTTACTTTCTTATTTTCTTTAAAATTAGATGAATTCTACTACTAATTCCAACTTGAAACATAAATGGGCCCAAATTGTTAAGTATTCTTTCAACCCCCGAAAATGTAACTGGTTAAACATATTCATAAAAATATGGTTGACCAACATTCGAAACTTCTTCAAGTTCTTTCTTTTACTTACTAAAGTTTTGGTGTTACATGAATTTAAATGAATGGAGATATAGTTAATAAATAACCTTCAATCAATATATAGGAGATATTGAAAATATAAAAAGGTATTTTAAAAATAAGATTTGATAAATCGAATAAGACGTGTTTTCAAGTACTTTAAATTAGATGGTCTAATAAGAAAGCATGATAAGTTAATCTTATTGTTGTTTGACGTTCAATATATGTTGACGAGAGGAGCTTTTAATTTTATAATGGACTACAAGCATGTGTGCAACTTCAAGACATGAAGTAGAATATGGAAGACCACCTTAATGCAGGTGATGGCTGATGTCTTGGTAAATAAGTCCTTTATCAGGTCTAAAAAAATTATTCGACAACAATAAATAATGAAGAAAAAAATGTTGATAAAAATAAGGAAAAAATGCTAATAAAGCAAGCGACTTAAAAAGGAAGAAAGGTGATTTTGTTTACAATGATTGGCCAAATTAATCAAAGTCACCATAATATTAAAAAGATATATAAATAGCATTGGGTTTTACCTTTTATATATGAAGATCAATGTAAGTGCGCTCACATCTTTAAACGAAAATTTTCTTTTTATGATTGTACAAACTTTGTCCACTTTTTCATATTTTGAAGCCCTACAATGTTCTATCATAACAAGAAATTCATGTAAGTATAAAAAAAATGCAGTCCATTTGGTAACTTTAGGATAATAAAAAAAAAACCCTCTTGATTATTAAGGACTTATGTTTGGCTAAAAAAGTAATCGAAAAGGCTTTTTTTATAACTTTTTTCAAATGTTAATATGGATTTTGTGTTTTTTAAAATACAAAGATCAATGTAAATAATACAGAAATTAATGATAAATAAAAAATCAATGACAAAATATATAAACTATTGAAAACCTTATATTAATTTTTGTATTTAAGACAACAGAATTAAAAAAAATTAAAAAAAGAAATTGAATCGTATGACCCTTGATAAGCAAACATTGAGTTGTAAATAAATGACTAGCATTTTATAGCTTTTAAGTATGTAGATTTCACTCATTCTTTATAATGTATAGACTTGAGTAATGGCCATTTGTTTCCATTTTCTGTTTTGATTTTTTATTTTTATTTTTAAATATAAAATCAATGAAAACAGTATAGAAATTAATAAGAAAACTATAAATGAAATACGAAAAATGTAAAAAAAATACAAAATCGATGAAAATGTACAAAAATTAAAAAAAACCGAAAAGGAAATCGGAATTAAACGAATTTACAATAATAATAAATAACAAAATACAACATGTATAGACATTGCCTAAAATAGTAATTGTTGCTCATAATATCCCTGAAGTATAATAGATAAAAGTTCAAGAAATAATAATATGCATTGAAAATGAAGACATTACAAAGAAATGATGGCTATTTATTTTCTTTTTATACCTGAAAAACAAGAGAAAAGTACATTTGTTGTCTTTCACTCAATATATTTGAATATCTACACAAACTATACGTGATAAGTGCATTGATATGCCATAAATATGACACTACAAATCTTTTTTTTTTTGAAAAAGAAAATATATTAAACAAACAAGAATCTATATAACAATAGAGAACAACCAAGAAGAGAAAATAGCTATATAAAGCCAAATCAACCAGCAAGGGATCAAACACAAGGAAGCTTAACTAAATAAAGAGATGAGAAATACTGGAAAACTCAAAGAAGAAGAAAGAAAGAAGTTATCAAATATTCGCTATTTGATCCTTATTGAATCTCTGCATGAGCCATGGCACTGATGAACTAAAAGGTGAAGCCTTATGAAGATGAAAATAGCATGATTAAGGGAAGCAGCAGAATTAGACCTATTTTGGATAATCTTAGTATTCCTTTCTTTTCATATAAACTGAATACAAACAACCAAAGCCACTTTGCACACTGTTACATCTGCAGTAGGGACATATTTTAGATGCACCACTAAATTAGATATTAAGTGCAAGTTTAGGTCAGGGGAAGTAAGATTGCATAGCCTTTGAATGGCACACCAAATGGACATTGAATAGGAGCACTCAAAAAATAGATGCTAACAAGACTCAATCTGAATTTAATAAAGAGAGAAGAATGGATAGACTCTTAAGAATTTGTTAATACAATCAACAGTATTCAACCAATGATGGAGTGCCAACTATAAAGTGATGGAAGCCTTAGGCGAGGAATGCTCAAACCAAACCATGAATGCCAAGAGACTGAAGGTTTAGCCATTCAAAAGAGTTTATGACTCGAATGATTGGAGAAAATATCATTAGATAAAGGAGTTTACAAGAATCTGTCACTCCTTACAACAAATATATGGAAGTTAAGCAGCTGATCTTTAAAGCAGATGGAGGAATCTATCGTAATAGATGCATATGGTCAATTAGTACGTCACAAACTATGGCATGCATAGAGATTAGAGATTGAAGAGTCGTGAGCTCTAAACAATTGCTCAATATGTTTAACTGAAGATAGATATCATGCCCGAAGAAGTAGCATGTACCAGTTCGAGGAATGCATCTAATGAACGGTTTGAGAGTTTCATGTAATTTGCATAATTGAACTATAATCCAAGAAGAATCATACCTCGGCTGAAAGCACCACACGCATTGATTTATGAGGTAGTGAACATGAATCCACTTGATCTACAAGGCATTTTTATTCATCAAAATTCTCTAAATTTTCTTGTCTATCACAGTTTTATTAGTGATCTGAATAGACTTAAGTCTTATACCACCTTCGAATTTGGGGCAACATAGATCACTCCATTTAAGCTTAGCCATAGGCTTCTTACTAATGTCCCCAGACCACAAAAATCTCTTTATAAGATGCTCAATTGACTTGAGGACATTAGTAGGGAGGAATATGTGAGAAGCCCAATAAATATGCAGACTACTGATGACTGAGTGAATCAATTGAATCTTGCTAGCCAAGGATACAAGCTGGTTGTACCAGGAAGAGAGCTTGAACTGGATTTTATTAATGAGTGGTCGAAAGTATGCTTGAATAGGTCTCCTGGAGGACAAAGGTAAGCCCAAATAAGTGAAATTTAAATGACTAAGTTTGATACCTGTGATAGTAATAAGACAGTGAGCACGAGAGCCAGTTCTTCTAGTCACAAATAGTTGGATTTTGGTCTTGTTAATCTGTAGCCCAGAGAAAGTAAAAAAAGAATTCACAGTAGACATCAAGCAGCTTACAGAGGAGGGATCAACTTTAGAAAAAACAAGGAGATCATCAGTACACAAAAGGGAGAAAATTTGTAGCAGCTTTCATTTATAGTGAAATTTAATCCCAGTGTCATTTTGAATTGTAATACCAATGAGCCTTTTCAAGACCCTCAAGCCATGGGTGATAAGGTCAGGTGACATGGCATCACCTTTTCTAACACCTTTGGAGCTAGCGAACCTTTTAGAAGGTTGCCTATTTATAAGGATTTGATAAAAAACAATGAATATATACTGCTTAATCCAGCCTATAAAAGTATATGAGTAGCTAAGGACCTTTAGAGTGTTCAAAATTAAGGACCATTCAATTGAGTCATGAGCTTTAAGGAAGTCAATCTTAATGGCACAATCTTGCTTTGAGTTCTTCTACTTATAATTCTTGAAAAGCTCTTGAGCTATCATGATATTGTCCAGGAAGCGTGGATGTGAGGGAGTAGCACCTTTTTAAGCTTGTCAGCTAAGAGTTTGAATATGATTTTATATATTGTGTTGTAGTAAGAAATAGGAAGATAATCTTGAACTGAATTAAGAGGAGTAACTTTAGGAATAAGAGTACTGTAAGTCAGATTCAGTTCTTTCAGCATCTTACCAATCTACAAGAATTCTAACACTATTGCCTTGACAATCTCTCCAGTAATATACCAAGTTTGCTAAGAAAAAAAAGAATGCATTTAGACCATTATGTCCTGGGGATTTCCTCTGATTTAATGCAAATAGAGTAGCTTTGATGTCCAAGTCTGTAAAAGGTTAAGATAGAAGATCTCTATCCTAGTTAGATATTCGAGTAGGGAATAGAGATAACAGGCTTTGGGGGGAGGCTTGAATAATCAAGCTAGATTTGAAAACTAACTTGCAATGTTTAACAATCTCCCGAGATATGTCTTCTTAATTGCAAACCAGGTGCCTATAAAGGAGGTAATTTGAATAATTTGATTAACATGCTTATGGGCTAAGGTCTTGACATGAAAAAATTTTGAGTTACGATCTCCTTCACGCATCCACTACACCCGAGGCTACTATTTAAGTAAATCATGATGACATTCCAAAGCTAGAATGTAGGCCCTAAGAGATGACTTTTCATCTTGTATTAAAAGATGATCTCCTGGACTAGAGTTTAACAAGGTTTGAGCTATATTGAGCCTGTTCCTAGCATTGGAAATTGTTTGAAAATTATTCCCGATTTGCTCCCTATTAAGAATTTTGAGGTCCTATTTGATTGCTTGCATCTTCCTTGCAAATTGAAACATCTTGAAACCAATCATTGAGGTAGTGATGCCTTTGCAAACTGCTTTAAAGAAACCACTAACTGAGACAAGATAATTGTTAAAGTGAAAAGGGTATTAAAGCTTTGGGAGAGGCAACATACTCTGACCATAATTGGAGTGTGATTAGATAGCATGCATTGAGAGAAAATAGCCTTGCTGCTAAGGAATGCAGATAACCAAGATTGATTAACAAGGGCCTAGTCAAGCTTTTCCTGATATGTTAAGTACCTTGTTGACAGTTGCTCTAAGTGAAAAATTCTCCTGCTATTGAGGGATTAGTGAATCTTATTTAGGATAAACAATCTCTGAACTCAATAGTAATTTGATTAAAAGAGCCTCCATCACTTTCATGGTAATGGAGAGTGTTGTTAAAGTTTTTGAGAATAATCTAAGGGTCATGAAGAGTGGCAGCAATGTTCTTTAGGGAAGCTTACAAAGGATCACTTTAAAAGGCAGGATTGTAGGCATACACAAAGGTAGCTTAAAATTAAACCTGCCAACCAAAAAATGGAAGCATATGCAAAAGTTGACCTGTGATGACAAGGGGATGCACATAAAAAAAAATCAACTGCAACAACCACATGACCATAGTGATGAACTTGATGGTTAGTAATGACCTGCCAATGATTACAAATAAAAGGAAGATGCTTGCAACTGTCAGTCGAAAGTTTAGTTTTTAAAAGACCAATCATAATGGCATTATTCATAGATATAAAATGCTGAATAGCCAACATCTTAGAGGGTTTATTTATCCCTCTCACATTCCACAAAAGAATTGACATAGTTAAGACAGTGAAAAAGAAACCTTCTTCTTACACTTAGATTTCTTTCTAGGAGTAGTTTGAATATTCGCAGTAAGAGGATCATGGGAGATAGATCGAGCAAGACTTACAAAGACACAATTAGCTTAAGGAAAGGAATCAGTCCCCTCAAAAGCAAGACTAGTTCTAGTAGCTATTGAATTTTTAGAAGAAGATTCACTTAATGAACAACAATACAGGGCTACTCTAGTTATAACTTTTACCTGACATCGAGGATTTGAATTAAGAACCTATACATGAGAATTAGAATGCATAAGGGTCACACAATCATTTAAATTTAGAGAATAAGGTCTAGTATTTGCTACAACAGCCGTCTTAAAAACCATACTGTGATTGAGAGTAGAGTTGTAAGGATCAACCGAGGCACACATAATCGAAAGAGTTGGACTCACCAAAGAATCAACCAGACAAGTGTCTAAAATAAGAGTAGAACAAGGAGGCAGTTTTTCCATCGTAGGGCTGGAATGAATCAATTCCTAGGGAGAGGGGTAAGCATAAGAACTAGGTTGTCCAAGAGGCAGAGATGCCATAGTATTCGAATTGTTGATGATAGACAAAGGCTTAGTTTGATCTCTGAAGACAAGGTTCTGATCAGTGTCCATATTTGGCAAGGGGTTGATCGAGTTATTAGCCTTTGAGCTAGGTAATTATTCATCTACAGATTTACCATTTTCTTGGCCAACCTCTCCTAGGCGCAAAAGCTCTTCTTGAATTTCAGTTTCAAAGGTCCTACCAGTGGGACCCCAAATTGGTCTTTCTTTAGGCTTTAAGAGTAAGAGATGTCTATATAATCTACAAAATTTTCATCCCAATCATCAAGTCTATAGAGAGGAATGGAATCATGCATAGGCTGCTGAATATTAATTAGAACACAAACTTTAGTAAAAACAAACCACTTCTTTTCTGTAGTGTAAATACCAAATCATATTGGCGTACTTAAATGCCTGGCAATACAATTTAAGCTCTCAGTGGTCCAATATTCAAGAGGTACCTTATAAACATTAATCTAGATAGGGACTAATTTGGTTTGAAGCTCACCCATTTTGATTCCAGGCCTCTATTTTTGCATAAACATTGGCATATTGGAAATGTGCCACAGCTTTGATTCAACAACCTTTTCAACCTGTAAAGACGAACTAAACTTGAAGATAAAGAAGTTTTCTTCATTTACGAAAACATCTATATGTCCAGCCTTTTTTTAGTTCAAACTCTCTCATCTATGAACAATCAGAAATGTAGGCCGTGTACCAATGAAGAAGCCTATCGATAAGGAATCCCACTGCTTAGCACCTTCTTTCAAAACGCTAATAAGGGCTTTACAAAGCTGGATTCATCTGGAGGATAGTAATAGATCTTAGTAGAATCAACAGCCTCCCTAACCACCTGGGTCCAAGTCTTTCAATGCCAAGGAGAGTTTGGACCAACATCATGAGGCGCAATGATGTGAAGCAATGAAGCTAGTGTGTTAGTGGAGGGTAAGGGCTCCACGATCTGACTCTGACCAGCTACTGGAAGATGCGAAAAATCGTCAACCATGAGCAAAGAATAGGAGGCCAGAAGGAAAAAAGATAAGGCTAAGGCACAAAAATTAAAGGAGGCAAGGAAGAGAGGAAAGAAAATAGGTAGAGGGAAAGGAGCATAAAGTCACACCAGCATCTAGACATAGTGACCACGGACTGGAAGACAGGAAGATCGGAGGGCTCTGGAGGGAGTAGGTAGTAGTGCCATTCAAACAGACACAAATGTTTTTGATGACACTACAAATTTTCTCTTATTTGGAAATGAATAGAGGTTACTCTTTAATTAAATATACACTCCGATTTTTTTTACACATCAAAATCAAATAAAATTACAAAAATTTAATTTTATAGACTAAATTCAAGTTCTTTTTGCCAAAGGCAATTACAATTTTATGACGTTGATCATGAAATAAAACCTTAATCTTTATAGCTTCAAATTTGTTACGAGCTACATCATTTTGTAATTGATGATAAGATTTTACATTGTGTGGGTCCATGGAAAGCTCTAGTCGAACGCTCTTGTCATTGACGCATGAATTAAAATGCCAAAAAAAATGAAAGATGTTGAAGGGTGTCAGTGGTTTTACCGATCCATGAACGGTAGTACTTGTGCGAATCAACAAGTACTTAATTTCGCGGGATAAAGTGGTAACAGTGAATTAAAGGTTGCTATGTTAGTTAAAGTGTTTTGGTATTTCTCAATATTCTATTATTTGTAATTCAGTAGAAACTTGACATTTAATATAGAGGTCAACAAACTATCGATTGCCTTCCAATTTGTAGACTCTTAGGCTTTGACTGACTGGCTGCTGATAGAACCTGAAGGTGAGAATTGTATGTAGGGGAAGAATGGGTTATCCTCGTCTTGATCCTCGACTCCCTTTGAAAGAATATTTGAGGACTGACCACATTTGTTATTGCATTCTTATGCTCATTCGAGAATTAAGAGTTTAGCAGAGGTCTTAAATTCTTACATTCGAGAGACCACCCACAACTTTGGTTGGTTGAGTCGACGTTGTTTAACATATAACAAAGATCCTTCGGTCTTCTTTCTTTCAGTGCACTGTCGGGACAAAACTTTCCATACCCACATATTTATTTTGTTTAGTTCTCCTTCAGCCATTACTCTATTTATTATTAGTGAAAAATGAGGACTTTCTTATACTTGCATGATGCAATAGCCGATAGGCGTTTAGAGGACTAGAGGTTGATTATAGCTCACTTTTTGTCAACCTGCTTTGTCTCTGCTTGATCTGTTCATACACCAAAATATTAACACAAGATGGAATAGGAAGATATAGAATGGCCTACTCATGAGAAAAGAGTAGAGAAATCGTGATTAATATTGTTATTTCCATTACTTATCTTTTTGGTTTTCCGAACTTAAGGTCTTACCATCAGCATCAATATCCTGGTCACAACCTTGTGCTACTTTCTTGAGATTGTCAATGATCATCACCAACTTCGTGTTGAGCCTATTCAGGAAGCACTTTGGCAGCCATCCAGCAGGATCTAACTGTATTAAATTTAACTCATCATATATATATATATTCATAACAAGAATCAAGACAAACAAAAATTATTGCATTACCTGAACAACGTAAGTGACCATGCAGGAATCATCTTCAAGCTTCTCAACCACCCATCCTGACTGAAGTAGTAACCCTCTGATTGCATTGTTTTGCTTTGGCTGCAATCCTGCAGCTATCTCTTTGGGTAATGAAGCCACTGCTACTACCTGGAGTTCACAGAACAATGTTAACATATCATCTTCGTACAAATCCTTCGATATTGAAAGATAGATACTTACGAGGGTACCATCTTCCATAGTTTCGCGTCTTTCATAGACTATGAATTCTCTGTTTCTGAAGAGAGGCTTAGAGTTCTCTCCGAATCTGAGACGGATTATACTAAGATTATCTTCAAGATCTTTTATGTATTTGGCTTCCACCAGGTCGGAGTCCCATTGCTGCACCAAGGGACCAAATTTGTTATGCATATATGCTCTGGAAAATCATTATACCCGACAATCTACGTTCTATTTCTTCATTACTTTTTTTTTGCAGACGGTACTTTACGTCAAACACATGTATTTTCAATATGTACTAATCTAGACTAGAGGAAATTACAGTACTTTTACTCATGAGAAGACAAAACATCTTATCTTATGTAACTCTATGGATGACAAGCAGAGGGACAAAAAAAAGAAAAAAAAGTTGCTACAAATGGACGTGAAAAATACTAAAGACAACAGTCAACTTTTCAGTGAGTTGGCTTTGAATCCAACCACCTGAAATTTCTCCACTTATTCACGATCAGTTATAAAAATATGGTGGGAAAAAAAAAAAAAAAAGGAAAGAAAGAAACAAAGAGAAAAAGAAGTGGTGAAGAATTAAAGTACCCGCGCAGCATCAATGGCATTGGCAACAGTTATGAATTGTTTGGGAGAGACTGATCTGAGAAGCCGACGGCTACGGAAAGCGTGAAAGGGTCCAGACCTACGCCTTGATATTTCAACTCCATTTTCAACATCACTCAGAACCTTCCAACCATCACTTCCATTACCCAACCTATTGGAGTCTGAAGCAGACAACAGCTCCTGTATGCAGCTCTCACTCGCAAAAAGGACGAATCTTCTCAATGAGTCCTCGCTGATTGACCTTATATCCCATTACCAGAAAATACAACTAAAACTTGTAAGACTCAAATTAGCTTCTAGAACTGTACTTTTGAGAATTGGATTTTTAAGAATTCACAAGTTCGGTACTACTCACCAAGACCCACTGCAAGGCATTGGACTGGTCATTCCAAAGGTTAAAATTTTACTTTATTTGAATCCTGTTTTCTGTTTCAAGAAGAATGAGAACGATGGATAGAAGAGCATGTATATTTTCAAGAGGAAAAGATTAGACAGTAAAGAATAATGGTAATTATTGAGAAAGATGGATGGAGTGTAAAATAATGCGAAGTGGGGCGAGGTGATAGATGCACATGCGATGGCAGAAGAGCATCCATGATTGGACTGCACGTCTCTTTCTCGCTCCCTCTACGTTGTGTGTGTGTATGTGTGTATGTAGTTGTAGTTGGAAAGATGGATTCTTTTCTTGCAAAAGCAAAGCAGCAAGAACCAAAGGGGTAGGGAAGACGATGCACATGGAGTGCTGGTGAGGGGACTCAGAAATAATTTTTAAAAAAAGAAGAAATGAGAAAGACTCAACATTAACAAAGATACACCGTTAGCCATCTCAACTCACTAGTCACTACGTTGTCCAGAGTTTTACTTGATTATAAGTGGCATCGACCCTACTAATATAGACTTGTAAATTCCCGACTCACGTGTCATGCCAAAGCCTAAACTGGCATACCAAACAACATTAATGGACAAGAGCGGTCCCAATTTTGTGCTTAACTGAATACAAGGGTCCATTCCTTGCGGTCGCAGAGAAGTATATATTACTTTTATCGTCGACCATTTACATTACAAGCACTTGACCTGATAAGTGTTATTTGGCAAGCATCATTACACAAATTTTCTTTGCTATTGCAACACGAGTTTTTGGACCCATATTTTGGATTTTCACATGCTCGTGGGAAAAAAAAAAAAAGGCATTACACTAAAGCAACTCCTGTTCCTTTTTTGTGGTCCAATCACTAGAGAAAAAGAAAATGGAAGTGGATTTACATCATTGATCTATACAAGTTACAAGGCTTTGTGGTTGGAAGAAACATGAGATTGAGATCGATTACAAGATTGTGGACTAATTAAAGGCATTTTTTTTTAGTTAAAGAAAGATCAAAAGATGAGTAGGTTGTCATATTACTGAAGAACATCATTTTCGTTTATTTCCTTTTCAGGACACATCCAACGAGCAATGGAACCTTTATCCTCTAAAGAAGATTATGACTGGGATGTTTCTTGCCTTTAGCTTTCAGACTCTCCACTGTTTATCGTGCATCATCTTCAACTGCCAAATCAATGGATCTCTTGGCTGCATCTTTGCAAGCGGTTAGGGCCGGGTTGAGTTACCCCGCTAAACCTTCATTGTGATTATGAGTTAAGAAAATGCATTCTCTAAACCAAACAGATGTCAAATCAGACGACAAAAGACACATTCAGTTTTTAAGGGAGTAAAAAGATATTTAGACAGGATATCGTTTTCATTCATTTATTTAACAGAACTAAAACAATAGCACCAGGTTGTCGTGTTTGCTGGTGATGTATCTCGCCAACTAATCTTTCTTACTCTTTGCCTGAAAAGACAAGAACTAACAAATCTTACGATAAACTAGTTTACTATTTGAGCGCTTCCCTTAGATTAATGAAAGGAGAAATGTAACGATAGCGAAAGCAATCATGATGTATATTTATAAATGGAATGTAATGACGGGATAAGTCCACTGGAGGAGAGGTAGATCAGAAGTAGAACGATTAGCATCGTTGATGCACAGAAATCCCGTTGAACTCCCATCATTCTCGATTTTGGTCTTGTGGCGATGCTCTGGGATTGGAAGGGATAGTTCTAGATATGTCTTGTCCAGGATTTTATTCGGCTTTGAGGTTGGCTCATCCTATACCTACTAATAAGTAAATTACCAAAAAGGACACCTTATCCACAGAAACGCGATCCTTGACCAGGTTCTACTCAACAACAATTTCTCCCGAGTCAGAGCTTCTATTTGGGGCATGCTAGAGAGGATTCGCTTTATAATCACGATTATTGGGGCCTCTAAGATCTCACTCCTCCTCTACCTATCGATGAATGAATTTCCTATGATGCACAAAACAGGATTTGTAAATTTCTGCCTTAAGAACCGAAAACTTCAAACGACACCATGGAGCTTCCACATTGAAACTGCAAGTAACCGAAAAGTCTAGCATATATTTGGTGACTCGTTCCTCACGGGGAGAGTACAAAAATAAGGCAGAAAGCGGAAGAGAATAGCCTTTTACTTGGCTTTTTGCATTACATCGTTTAAGGAAAACACTAGCTTATATATAGGCTTACATTCATAAGAATAAAGCTGAAATTAAGCCACTAAATGAATGAGTAGGAAAGTTGTAAAAACAGAAATTAGGGCCTGAAATTAGTGGAAAACTGGGAACATGAGAACTGTAACTAATAAAAATAGAGAAATATGGGAAATGTGACAATTCAGGATAACAATAAAATTGATCTACTAACGTGAAAACGTATCTCACTAATTTTGCAGCATTATTCCATACTCCCCCTTGCCTCAATATAACAAACTCCAACTTTTTGTTGAAAATAATTATGCTTGGCTTAGGAGATTGCTTTTGTAAAAATATCAATTACTTGATCACTTGTACTGCAGAACTTCAACATTATCTCTCCTTTTGTTGTAAGATTGCAAATAAAATGATAACGAATGTCAATATACTTTATTTTGTCATAGAAAGTTAGATTTTTTTGTTATTGCAATAGTTGCTTTGTTGACACAAAATATTTTTATTGCACATCTTGCTTATGGAGAACATTAGCCATCAATCTTCATAATCATACGACTTGACAGGCTGTAGATGTTATAGCAATCTATTCTGGTTCTAATAATGATAATGCAACAACATCCTATTTGTTTGAGCTACAAGTAATTACTCTAGATCCCAAGCTGAAAAGATTACTTATTGTACTCCTTTGATCATCAATACATCCTACCTAATCATTGTCATTATATCTAATCAATTTTCCTAAGCTCCCTCATTAAATCCTTTATTTCAATTAATATTACAATTTTAGACTTATGATCAGAAGAAGGTTCATAAGGTGGCCTATAATTTAGTTTAGGATAACTTTGAAAATGAAAGGACTGACTAGGAGTAAAAGATGGTTCATTATGATATGAATGATGTCATGCATAAGCAGTATAAGGGGATGAATGGTCAAATGCATAGGATTCATGCCATATATCGTGGTTTGCCCAATTACTTACTTCTTCTGTCTCATACTATTGACAATTTTGCCAATGATCATATTGCCTCTGGATCTTTTAAATGACTAAAAACTAGGCACTAAAAGATGCTTCAACACACAAACTAAAGAAATAAGAAACACAAAAACAAAGAACACAGAAAACAAGCAATAAAAAGCAAAGCACACAACATATTTAATATATGCACCTTAGAGTAATTAACATCAATGTATTCTTAATATCACATAATATTCAGTTTCCCAGCAACGACGTCAAAAACTTGCTGGATTGATTTGGTATCACTAATTTAGCTCAATAAATTAATCAATTCTTATGCAATTCAAATTCAAATTCAAAGAAACTTTACAACAGTATACTGATAGCAAATAATAAGGTGGAGTACATTTAATACTCTGGAATGTCAAACCCACAAAAAAAATATGTGAATTCTAGGACAATTGGATTACAATTATCTAAGGAACTCAAGATCTTTGAAACTAAGGGGTTAGTTTAACTAAAAAGAACTAAAAAGCTTCCAACTTTTCAATTGCATTCCAAGTGATTTATACCAAATGGTTAATTTGCTAAGGACAAGGCCTAAATGACTTAAGTAAGTTATGAAATGAATTGAAATTTCTAATATAAAGTCTTTACTAAATCAAGACAAAGCTATGATAAAGTCATTACCTTTTCTCTAACATTCTTAAGTTCATGGTTTGGTCCACTTATAAATTAATAGGAAGTAGGCTTAAAGTTTAAGAAGTTTCTAATCTTAAAAACCATATTCAAGATTAGTGCTTTCATGATAATCAAGGTAGATTTCTTAGATCCTTGAAATAAACCATGTTGTTTACTGAATTTTTCAATGATTAAAGTAGAGATTGTTGGATCTTTAATCATATTTTAAGTGACCAACTCAAAATAAGCATTATGATCTCAAATAAACAAAGATTATCGTCCAATCTTGTGTCATAAACTCATTCAAGACATTAAAGAACTAGTCCTTAGCTAGAATTTAGCTTAAAACATCATAAATAAATAAGAAATTTTGGATTAAATAAAGGTAGCCTATGTTGTTGCATAAATATGAACAAAAGAGATGAAATAAAGGAAAGAAGGATTTAGATTTCACCAAATGATGATACAACGTATTAGGCAGTCTTCAATCACCTTAACCAACTTATGAGAATCCTTAAAACAACCTAAAAATACAAACTACAAAGCTTGGAAAAAAAAACCTAAAAATTAGCTAAAGAAGAGAGAACCAGAATTTTGATATGAATTCTTTACATTAATCCATCCCGAACTTTTACAAGAATGATCTCTGAGGCTTCTTATATATGTTGGCTGTAAGTAGGAATAAGTTGCAGCTGAAAATATCTTGACATCTCCCACAATTATGCTTAAAAGAAGTAAAATGGTGAGTTGCGAAATACAACAGCAGGCTAGCTAAGGTTGCTATTTTAATCCTGAAACTTGACATTTTTGCTGAAAATTCAATCTTTTCTCCACTTTTTGGCTTCCATCTGCATTGTACATGAATATAAATGATATCTAAATACTTTTGCATCAATTAGAAGAAAATGTACATTAAATTGGCTTGAAATGGATATGAAAATACATTAAGATCCAAGCCTAATGGTGGTAAGGACATTAAGATTTCCTTATCAAGCTCACAAATAGAATAGGTCTTACCTAGACCTTTTAGAGAACTTATGTAATTGTTAAAACATGTATACATAGAAGCAATAATCTTATCATGCATCATACAAAAAAGTTCATAATTGCGAGTAAGCATGCTTATTTTGGTTTCCTTGACTTGATTAGTACCTTCATAAGTAATTTCTAAATATGTCATATATCATTTGCAATTTCACATATTGAAATCCTATTATACTCTTCCACACTCAAAGCATAATGCAAAATATGCATGGTCTTAAAGTTTAAAGATATCATTATCTTTTCTTCTAAATTCCATTAATTTTCTTTCTTCAACACTACCTCATTTCCTACAAGTTTAGTAGGCATAGAATATCGTTGTGACACCATCATCCATAAATCCGTATTCTCACCCGTTAGACAACATCTCATCCTAATTTTTTAGTACATTTAATTATTACCATCAAAAAGAGAATTCTATATGGATTATGACCCTCTATACTAGATGAGAAAGCGAGGGAATTCATGAAATGTGTCATTTAATCTTTGCTTAGTAATTCATTAGAATTAAGCAATCTACATGAGACCTATGCTCTGATAAAATTTATTGGTCCTATATGACACCTAAAGGGGTGAATTAGGTTGTACCAAATTTATTCAAATTACACAACACTTTAAAGAAATTGCGAAAGCTAAATAAATAAAGATGAAATGAATGAAATAAACTTGTGTTTATTAAATAAAAATAAGTGAGAAATATAAAAAAAAAGTTTCAACAACTTACAAACTGTTTTTAGGCTCAAGGATAACCCTTTTATATTCTTTTTCTAAGGTTCAAAAATAACCTAGTCATGTTCTTTGAAGGCTCAATAATAACCTCACTAGTACAATGCTTTAATGTGCTAGAAAGACACTCACTCTTAAAGAGTACAAAACAACAAAAGTCACTAGCTTTTACACACTTTAAAGACAATACGAATACAATACACTTTCTCAAAAACCACGTATTTCACGGTAACTTGTTTCTTATGCTTTTTCTTTGCTCCATACTAAAACAATTATTTATACTACTAATCAAGATTAACTAGCAGTCGGTAAATCTCCAACATTCATCTTTGCAATTAATGCTTGTGACAATTGTGTAATATGACCATACTAATTTTTTACTGTATAATATTCTTCGTTCAATCGACCGATAGGCCATATTCGATCAACTGGTCTTATATTTTTGTACATTCGGTTGGCCGGTTATAATGTTCGTTTGATCAATTTCAATCTGGTCGACTGGTACTCTGATTTGGTCAATTGATAGTATGTTTTGCTATATTTGGTCAACCGATCTCCATTCGGTTGACCGATACTCTGATTCGATTGACCGATCTTCTTTAAGCACCAACACTGAATGCGTATCATCCTTCGTCACTTTAGTTTCCAAATGATCTGATTAAATACACACTCCTTCTTTTTATACCTATTTAACACACTTAAACAAAAAAAATTAGTATTAAAGGTGTTTTGTTAGTTTTGTTATCATCAAACAAGGTGGAACCTCCCTTAGTTCAACTAGAGGCAACTCAACATTTATCCTATCCCTCTTAATTACTTTTTATTTTAATTCTTAGAATTCATTGCATTTAGGTTTTCATTTTAGCATGTTTCATTTGATTGCATTTGAATTTTGTTGTTATGTTTCTTGGGTTTCTTATCAAATTTGGTTACTAAATTGGTTCATTAATGAATGATCTTGCTAGAAATGAGTTAGATAGGTTTTGTAACACAAATTGAGTGGAAAAAAGTGCAAAATTTTAAATTAGAGAGTGTGTTCCATGGCTTATGCCACGACTGTTCCAAAAGCCTGTATCATATTGATACTAGATTTAGTTAAGGTACGACACTGTATTGGTCGATAATAGTATCGAACAACTTTTTAAAATTATGAGATAGTCTATAATTTTTATAAAATCTGTAAAATAGTCCTTTAATATGTTGTATTGTATAGTTTTAAACTTTTATTAATTATATAATTTTATTATTAGTTAGATAAAATATAATTCTTAATCATTTGATTATTAATTATTTAACAAAATAGTAAACATTGATTAAATTAAGTATTATTATGTAATTAAAATTTTAAAATTTTAAATATTTAAACAGTTAATTAAATAAGTGAAATAGACTGCCGTTACTAATCGTCC
>JAOXYD010000005.1:14458433-14473293 GCA_028565735.1 Pinacopodium congolense
GGTAGGTGAACTTCTTTAAAATTGCCTTGTGTCTTTCTCTAAACTCTACTTATTGCATTTACTTTGATATTTGTATTGACATTCCATATTAAGTTGAATCTTGGTTTAGTGATTGCATTTAGTTTTACAATTGAATTAGGTTGCTAGTTTGATTTGCGAAAAAGTTTTAATACCCAATTCACCCCCCTCTTGGGTGCCATAGGACTTACAGGTATAATTGTTGAGTCTTATCTGAAAAGTATTTCCTATAGAATGGAGAGAATTTCCAATCTCATGGTGTATTAGAGGAAATTTTGATATCTATATCAAATCTGTTGTTTGTGTTGTACTCACATCTATTTCTTCTAACATTTTCGCCAGTATCGATAAAATTTGGTCTTTTGGACTAAGCTGAACCATCTCTGGTTAGGAAATCTGCAAGAATATTTTCTCAGATTTAATAATCTCAATATCAAATGTATATTCGACTAAATAAGTCTGTCATCTAATATATCTTTTATATTCAGGTTTTGACGGTAGATTATTATGGATGAATGCTTTAACCTGAGTATTATCTGTTCAGAGTAAAAATCTTTTAGGGAGTAAAAAATAGTAAAAATTTTGACAACTTTTTACTACTGCAAGTAATTCCTTTTCATTTATATGATATCGTTTTTTAGTATCTGAAAAAGATCTAGAAGTATATCTACATAATTCTTCACCTATCTTTATAATCTTATCATATCGAATTCTTTTGAGAACACCACTCCAAATATTATCTTATGTATCTGTTTCTAAAATCAAATCATTAGTATCAGAAGGTAAATGTAATTTTGGTAAATCTAAGCTAAATGATTTTATCTTTTTGACTTGATCTGTTAAATAAGGAGTGAATTCAAATCTTTGATCTTTTTTCAATAGCTGTTGAAATGGTTGCCGCAATTCAACCAAATTATGAATAAAATCTGAAGCATAATTTAAAACACCTAAAAAACTTTGAACTTATTTTTTATTAATTAACTTATCTGGAAACTGATGTAATTTTTCCATAATATGAGGTTGTAACTTTATTTCGTTACCATCTATTTCCACGCCTAGAAACTCTATTATGTTATGTCCAATCTTAGCCTTTTTCTCTGAATAGACTAATCCCTGTTGAAAACAAATATTTGCAAAAATATCTAAATGCTTAATATGTTCTTGTATCGAAGAACTAGCAATTAATATATCATCTACATATATATGAATAAAACTGAAATCTTTAAAGATATTATCCATTCTTCGTTGAAATATTTGGGGAGCATTTTTTAATCTAAAAGGCATAACAAGCCATTCATAATATCCTTGTGCAGTAGAAAATGCAGTATATGCAATACTATTCGGATGCATCTTAATTTGCCAAAATCCACTTTTACAATCAAATTTTGAGAATATCTTTTTATTTCTGGTGAGATTTATCAAGGTTTCTTTATGAGGAAGAAAATATCCATAAAAAACTATATTATCAATTAATCTTTTGTAGTTAACTACCATTCTAGCTTTATTCCTAACTTGTTCTGCATGTCCTCTAACCATAGAAGCTGGAGATGAGTGAGGAGAAATGCTAGGACGAATTATCTTAAGATTTTCTAATTCTTTTATCTATTTTTTTAATTCTTCTTAGTCTTCAACACTATATCTCATTATTGCTACTCTTATGATTTTATCTTTATGAATCATTTATAATTTAGCTTCTGTTTTAGTCTTTGACCAAAATTATAATGGATTATTAGAATAATTTCTTTTTATCTTAGCTTTGACTAATTCATACTGGTCATTTATCATTTTTAGATGGAATGTTGAATGAGAAATATATGTATCAATTGCTAATAAGGGTATGCCTTTGTCAAGAATGGGTTTCGATTGATATCATAAATCACCATGCGAGGCTGCACGAGGAGTAAAGGAAATAAGGGTAGGACGACTAAAAGCGCGTTTAAGACGGGTAACAACAAGCCAATGATGACAAGGAGTTTTGAGATGTATCTAAAACATAAGAGTATCAAAGATAATTTTAACAAATAATTGGAGGAAATTATTTTCAAGTAAAACATCTGGTCCACTATCATAGAAGTAGAAAGGAGGACACTATATCAAAAAAGCACCCATTAATATATGAGGTTGAAGAATACCTTTAGAAAGGTGGATCTTATTTTGTGAAATATCAAGGCCTGTAATAGGAGGAAGATTTTCATGATATTAAGTAGGATAACAGGTTGCTTTACATAAGCAAGAGCCCGCTCTTGTATCGATATATGCAGCAAAGTATTCTGCTTTAAAATGAGGATACGTAACCCCTATAGAGAGATATATACTAGTAACATGTGTCATCGAGAGATGTATATCAATGTATCATTATGAGTAATTGTGATCCCGTGTTGAGTGATCTTATATGATTGAACTTTATCCAAAAAGTTTGTTCTTAACATAATATCAATTAAAGGATTGTTTTTCTTAGAAACATATAATCTAACTGGGATCATACATTGACCTAATTTTAAAGACGTTTCTACTACAGTAGATATCTGATGAGTTTCACCATTGAAGTTGGTATATATGTATGGATCTTTAAGTTTATATAATTTTAAAGAATGGATCGAATGTTCATTAATATAACTTCCAGTAGTTTCGGTATCTATTAAAATCTTACATGGAATATTTTGTCTTCCATTGAAATATTCACCTTTAATGATATAATTATCTGATCTTGTGAGAGGAGATCCTAAAGTACTCATTGAACGAGTTAATCATAATATTCTTGTATCTGTATATGATAATCGAGGAATTAATCTACTATGAGTATCTATTTGAGGTTTTGGTTGTAAATTTAATATAAAATCATCATTGATTTCAGTTATCTGAGCAAAACTTAGAAAATAACATCTTTCAATGTCATCAAAAAGTTTTGGATAATCTATTGTATCTGTAAGAACGTAACACTTAGTATGATGTGTGTTTGATAAAGCATATGATATTCTATATGTGATGGAATATGGTCTATTTCCTTTATACATTAAATCTTTCTTTCGAAAATCTTATACAAGAGTTAAAACTTTATCAAAGTGTGTATCATTTATATGATATCCAAATTTAGGATGAATCGTAAACATAAGTTTTTGATATATTAAATTTCCTTAAATTATTCTAAGACAAGCATTTTCTATATTTTGTATTCTGTTATCTAATACAACTATTGTAATTGAAGTATTTATTCTTTCTCTCAATGTTACTCTTATGATTATATCTTATATGAACCCATCCAATAATTTTTCTAATTTGAAAAAGTAATTTATTTAATTTTTGTCGAATATCTCTTTTCGTGAGGTCCCTAGGTCTACCTAGTCAAGTTTGAAGCAAAAATGATTTTAAAATTAAAAATATATCTATCCCTTTCTTATAATTTTGATCATGATCGTCGTAAGGTTCCTTCCATTCAATGTCACATGTACATAATATGCATATGACAGAAGAATTTTAGTTGGACTTTGATGGAAACTGGGATGGTCTTTCGCTACAACGGAGTGGAACCCTCTGTGGACGACCACACTTTATACACGTGTGTTGGCCGTGGAGTCCTTCGCAGCCGCAGATTTCAAGTCATATTAATCGGTGAAGTGACACACATCAAAGGCTTATGCAATTCATCTGCCAATGATGTCCCACAGCGGGTGATTTATTATTATCCATACTTTTTCTCCATTGTCTATTTCATCAAACAACCGTGCAGGAGGATCATGGCTTCATTGGCTTATTGACGAAGTACTAGAGCTCCAATTGGCAAGCTATAGGATTGAGCTGTGACAGAACCAAGTTGAAATCTCTGTATGTCCCATGAAAACTTATGCCTGTACATATCCATACGGTACCTACTACTACACTTCTTCTTCTTCTTCTTACCGCTGCTACAAGGTCGTTTTTGCAATGGCCAAGAGAAGGAAGATTCACCCTTCTTCTCCCGAGGTTCTTCTTTTTTCCACTGTTTCTTTCTTCTTATAATCGGTACTTGAAATTGCCATCTTTTATTCCTCTGTGACTCTTGTTTTTAATCCATGCTCATCCCATATTTCAAGTTTCTACTTAATACCCACTATCGTATTTGTCACATTTCGTAACATCATCAAGTTTTAAGTTATGTTAGACTACCCAATTGTCATTTATGAGATCCTTTTTCCATGCATTCATCCTATTCATCAAAGTTCCTCAGGCCTCTTGCAAAAAATGTTGGCAGACATTGGGACTAATAACAGACTACCGTTTCATTTTTCCCTTGCCCGACAGTATTTGGTTTTAGGGGTCTAACAACAAAATTTTATGCTTTTCTCCACTTGAGACTTCTTTAACAACCGTTTCACAGATAGGGTTCTGAGCCTGCGCCTCCAAGAATTACCTCAAATGTCAAACAGAATTTGCAGTTTTTACGGTTGTGGAAGGTAAGAATATTATAATATATCTGAAAATTTGGGATCATGTTAGCGATCTTACTGCTTTTCCTCTTTAACGTGTAGGAGCTCCAGGATAGAAGGTCTAGCACTCCTAGGCCTGCGACTAGTTACCGCAAAAAGAAGATGGAGAAGGAGGACCTTCCAGAAGAGGAAGAGTTCTATCGTGATCCTACATTGTCTCTCTACTAGTAATAACCTTTCTTGGTTCCTTTATGGTTTGAATTGGTTATTTCACTATTTCAACTGTTCTACATTCGTGGAAATGCTGTTTTTTTTTTTTTTTTTGTGGTCTCTAATGGGATATTACAGTACTAATCAGGTTATATACGGTGCGGTCCCTGTCTTGCTTGTTGATGGGTATAATGTGTGTGGCTATTGGTTGAAGCTAAAGAAGCATTTTATGAATGGAAGACTTGATATTGCTCGCCAAAAGTTAATTGATGAACTTGTAACGTTTAGTCTGGCTAGAGGTCTGTAATTTCTTCTCTTTTTGTGTGTATATGCTAATCCAATAGTAAAATGAATTATGATGTAAAGTGTTGCTTAGTTTATATTTAGACTACAAGGATGAAGCGGTTGTTGCGTGATGGTGCAGGTTGAAATAAAACAGTATATATATGGTATCTGTATATTTTCCTGAAATATTGGATTGTATGTTATTTATATAGTTAGCAGAAAGTCTTTCCAACTGGTGTGCTTAGACATAAATTTCTGCATTTTATATAGGCTTCTATTAATAATTTAGTATTGCCATTTTCTATATTACACTTCAATGATGCTTGAACTACATCTTTTGCTTTTGAACTTGTCAGATTCCCCCAAAGGTTTCCACTAGAGATAATATATTGAATGTCTTCTCGTTTTTGTTCAAGCTGGGCACTTAGACGAACAGGACTAAACTTTACCTTACATTGTACTTCAGTATTTGGAGTTCATATATTAAGGGGACTTGGATTGAGATTCTGTCATATGTTTTGATAGGTGCATTTTCCTTGAAATATAAGACTTGCTTCATTTAAAAGAACGAGTTGTCTCAAGTTACCTTTGAACACGCAATGGCAATATGCAGAACACAACTAGTGAACTGAACCTAAACTTAAGGTCTTGTTCATGTAAAATTCTTTTTTTTAACTTTCTCACGCTCAATTTATTTACTTCTCACATATGTGGAATTTATTATAGATTTCTTTTATCCAATGCTTGAATAGCTGAAAGTTATAGAATGTAGGCTTTTTACTACTAGCTTATTAATCTTTTTGAAATTTTGAGAAAAAAGGTGCTTAAACTTTTTATTTCACTTCTCTCTTCTTTTATTCATTTGCTTAGCATAATATCAAAAAGCATTGAGATGACTTACTTAGAAAAGCAAATGATATTCTATGTCCCTGTTAATGTTTTAATGTCAGTGATATAAAAAGGAAAATGATACTTGTCACTCTGAAAGACCTATATTGGAGAATGTTTGCCAAGTAAAATTTATGAATCTGGAGGAGAGTAAAGGGTCTTTGAATTTGAGACTTCAAGATGTCTATTTCTATTCCTTTTTAATTATACTGGGTAATTCTATGTGCTTTGTTGAGTGGTAGTGAGCTTAGGATTTTCCGTCCGGATCTCTTTTGAGAAACTTGAATGCCTACCATCTGATTTTTTGGAGTATCTCCTGCTGAGTAGAGTAAAATGGATATGTTTCTTGACAATTTGCATCTTTACACTCATCCCTGCACACTCGTTTTTCTTCCTTGACAGATGTAAAAGTGGTGGTTGTCTTTGATGCCATGATGTCTGGACTCCCTACGCACAAGGAAAACTTTGCTGGGTTGTGACACTGAGTTAAAATTACCTGTTTTTAATAATTCATGTCTTATTTTTCATGACTAATGAGCATGTATAAAATTCTGGTCCTATGGCACCAATCAGGGGTAGAGCAGAATGCTGTGTATTACAACAATAGTCACAATTATTGCTTCTAAATCTACATAAATATTATCTAGAATTTGCATAATTGTATTTTGATTGATGGTACACACTGCTATGAGATGTACAGAACTTAATGATGCCAAAAACTAAATCTCAAAAAGTAGGTGAAAAATATTTTGTAAAAGATGATGCTTGACCATACTAAACTTATTGGGAGTCTGTGTTTACTCTTGAATATTCATAGTTATCTCTAGGTAGAACATAAAGTTAACAGTTGTATGTATGCCTTCAGTAGAAATATCTTTGAAATCCCCTTTCTGTTTATTAATTTGTGTTCAAGTTCTCAAAACTTTTAATCATAGTACTAATTTTTAGTTTTCTGTTTGCACTAGCTATCAAATGTTGTAAGACAAAATACATGAAAGCCAAGGAATTTGGACTCACTAAATTAACAGGTTTGAGGGATGAGGAAATGATTCAAATAATTGGAAAAATAGAGCTGTCACGTACAAAAACCTTTTATTATAGGGATGGACACTCTCTACTGAAAACTTTGCTAATTGTGATAAAGAAGCATTAACATTTGGAGAATGTGATAGTCTATTTCATGCTTTTTTGGATCTTCATTCATTTAGGATGACCACTGGACTTCAGCAACACAAGTATTATAGGGATTGACACTCTACTGAAATATTTACTAATTGTGATGGAGAAACATTAATAGTTGGAGAATCGTTTGGATTTGTTTTCAATCTTATAACCTCCATCAGTTATCCCTTAATCTCTTCCCTATCTCGACTAGATTGGATCCAAAGTTTCTGAATTAGAAAGTGAAATTTAATTTCTTAAGGTTCAATCCTGTTTATACTGACCTACCATTATAAAAGTTGTTTGATGTGTTATTCTATTTTGTATCTTTTTTTAGTTTCTTTTTCATGTTGACTAAAGGCATTTACATGCTGTTGTGCATACCCATGCAGTGTTGATGTGGTTTATGCTGGTGAATCATGTGCCGATGCATGGATAGAAAAAGAGGTATGTTTAAATGTCAAGTTTTAAGGATGTGGGATTTTGACTTTTTATTTTCCTTGAAAAAGTCAAGTTTGATTAGTTTGACAACAGAAATATGCATACATTTGGACAATTTTCTCATGCATGTATCCGGAAGTTAGGTTTTACAGGGATTTTTGGAGGCCTAGGCAAAAGCACCTTAAAACTGAGCCATCTGGCTACTAAGTTCCTCAACTCAGTTCAGCGAGGACTTCCGTCAAACAATTGGTCTGCATTTCAGTTTTGGGACTTTAAGTGCATGTGAACTTAGACACAAAGAAGACAGGGAAATGGGACTTTTATTGAACTAGAAAAAGTGTTGCACCTAGTATATGTGCAAGTTATCATATATACTTTCTCAACAAAGGGATTATATTATATAAGGTTTTAAATTGCGGTTGGGATCATGATGATAGACACATTGCACATTTCCCGATTGCGCATATTTTGAAGGTTATATTGTGGACATTGAATTAAGTAAAAATTTGAGTAGTATACACAACTTGTTTTTGGGTTCGACTATATGGCCATACATAATCATTCTTCATAAAAGATAAGGGAGTGTTAAAAAGATTTGACCAAAATACCCCCCATTTCATATATGGGATGGCTATGGATGGCCGCCATCTGGTTTTCTCCCTTGTTTTTTAAATACTAAAGAAGACTTATTTTTAAATACCGAAACCCTCTCTACATGCTTAAACTTTAACCTTTGTTGAATAATAATTCAAATATTAATATGATTAATCTAATAACTATAACATGGTTGCTATTTACCCTTTTCATGTCACGCCATCGATCATGCCAATTGAATTGGCCAACAAACTACTAGGGCAATTCCTTGTCACCCAAACAAACTGCCAAAAACTGTTTCTAGTATTAGTGAAGAGTGATATTCCTTTTAGGTATTCTAGAAAGTTCCTGAAAATACATACTATCTGAGTGACCAAAAGTACCAGAACATCTGTACCAAAAATTATGTTGAATTCAAATCATTCATGAGAATCAGTTAGTATAAACGGGCATGGATCTACAAGACATCTATGATGTAGTCTTTATCAAGAACTGATGAAGAGTTTACTCCTTTGAACCCGATCTATGATGTAGTCTTTATCAAGAACTGATGAAGAGTTTACTCCTTTGTTCCTTATCTGGGTTCAATCCCTATGTCCAAGTATTCGTTGGCAAGATTTTATTATGCTAGGATTGATCTCTTATGCACGATTTCTTCATGTCAGATTTTTTTATGTGCTCATTCTTGGTCCCTTGTGTTTAAATGCTCATTTAGATGATTGTTTCATTGTATCATCAGCAGCTAGGAACATGTATCTTCAGTTTCAGGCATTAGGCTATTACTCTCAATTGCAGAAATTGTTTAGCTATTTCTTGGTTATTGTGGGAATTCAATAACAATCAAACAGTGTGTGGATCTCAGGTCGAGCGTATTGCCACTTGTCTACATCTCTATACACTAGTTTCAGATTGTTGTCCTATTTCAGCAGTTTTCCGAAGTCATCATGTTTATATGTTAAAACCATTAACATTAATGCATATCATCGGCTTTATTTTACCAAGTTTAATAGGCGTGTCTCATTGATGAGCTTCACTTATTAGTGGTTTCTTGCTACTCTGACAGGTTGTGGCCTTGAAAGAGGATGGATGCCCAAAAGTATGGGTTGTGACTTCTGATCATATGCAGCAGCAAGCAGCAAATGGAGCGGTATGCATTTTCCTTGTAGCTCACTATCGTTGAACTGACTGATGGGTGTTGGGAAGGGGCTCTGCTTGCTTCCCTTTCTCTCTTTCCCTCTCCTACGTTCCCCTTACTCGTGAACATAAAATTCTTAGGTCACGAGACAATTCAATTTCTGGCAATGTTGACAATCCATCAATATTGATTTTCATAGGATGCCTTGTTACTGCTTCCTAGTTAATATCTTAGTACTGCTGCTGTATCTTGTGTTGTATCAGACACTACCATTTTGATCATCATATGGCTAGGTTTTCATTTGGTAACCCATGGAAGTAAGCATCCTTTCGTGTATATTCTTCATGGCTACCATAAATGATGGAAGATGTATCATCCTCTGTTAGACTACCTGATAGGCTTGCACTGTCAACCACCTGATAAATTTGCATTGTGTTGTGATGTGATAGGGAGCCTTTGTATGGAGTTGCAAGGCATTCGTTTCTGAAGTGAGCTATCTTCGACTTCTAAGATGTCTTTGTTTGTTGCAAATCCTTTTCTCCATGCATCAGTTAACTACCATCTCTTTTGAATGTTGCACGTGTAGATTAAGGCATCAAAGGAGGAGGTGGATAGAGTGCTCAAAGAACAAAGGTATAAATTACTTGAAATCAATATTTAGTCTAATTCTATAGGGCGTATACTGATTTCTTTTTTATCAGCATACAATCTTAAAAGGCTACATCATAAGAGAACGAACCCTGAACTAAAGATATTAGAGTTGCTTTTCTTGTTGTAATGCTCGAGAAAAACATATTCTTTGACCAGACTAAGGGTCTGAGACTTATCTATTCCTTACCTGGTATGTAGTTTTATTTTGTGATGCCTGCTGATGCTTTGATGTGTTGGAATTTCAAATTTGATCTCATAATTCACTAGCAGCAATCCTGGAAATGCGTGTCCTGTTTTATTGTATTAAAACAATTCTAGAAATCTGTCAGGTTATTTGTCAAGTGGCATTATTATATTTAAGAAAAAATGTTACAGGCACTAGAAACTGATACATGCGGCTTTGATATTATTCAGATTTTTGTCGACTGAATAGAATCACATGATTATATTTAAGAAAAAAGATGTTATGGGACATAGGCACTTGATACAAGTCAACTGAATAGAGTCACATGATTATATTTATGAAAAAAATGTTATGGGAAGTAGAAACTTGATACAAAATTCTGAATAATATCAAGGCTGCATATGTCGATGCTTCCTCAAGGTCTATCTGTCTCTCTCTCTCTCTCTCTTTTTAAAACATATTTCCTTACAACATAGCTTATGGTTAATTCTTATTTGTTACATTGTTCAGGCCAACTTTCCAGGGTAGACTGTTAAAGAACAATCTTGATTCTGAAGTTGTGGATGCCCTCAAGAATTTAAGGAATAAACTAGCAGAGGATGAGTCTAAAAATAGATGACTGATTAATACACCGTGGCTTACATCTTTGATCGTATGTATCTTTACTATACACTAATTATTCCTTGCTTTTACGGGACACCATTCAAGAGATGAGAGTATCTTTACTATACACTAATTATTCCTTGCTTTTACGGGACACCATTCAAGAGATGAGAGTATGCATAACGACGACATTAGAAGCTGCTCATGAGGAGCGAAAAGCTGTAAAAGGGGAACTGGGATTCAATTTCTTCATCTGATTTCGTATACACATTAATTATATTTGCCTTGGATCTTTATTTGCTTATCTACCAAAGCTTTAAGATTCCTTTGATTCCACCCAATTTATGTTTGACTTGGATCTTTATTTGCTTATGTACCGAAATTTTAAAATCCGTTCCATTTTGACCAATACCAGCTTAGGGACAGGAGGAGGAGACATTGATACCATTCTGGATGCTGATATTAGCTCGTACCAGCCGATACTTTTAAGTCCCTGGACTAGGTGCTGGGGACTTAGAGTGAAAATTACAGGCCAGCGCCTCCCGGATACTCACTTTGTAGTTTGGGTTGCATCTAGCTTCCAATTCCTAACCCTGTTAGCTTTGGTTTTGTAAATTTAGTTAAATTTTAACGTAATTAATTATTAATTAGTGTTTAATTAATTTATTTATCATTTGTGAGATTCATTTATCTTTTTGTGTTGGTACTTTCTGAATTTGATGCTTGATTCTGACCTTGGGAAGAAGACAGAAGCTTATAAAGGGTAATACGAAGACCCTGGTTAATTTGCTTTAACATAAAGATTTCCATCATACTGTTTATTTTTTATTTTTTTATTTTTATTATATGTGATTTAGATACAATTAATTAAATAAATGTGTATGAATATTTATGGTTTCATGTTTTATTCTTATTATTTAATGTCCTAATACAATTAATTGAACTTAAATTTATATATGATTTGAATGATCTTAAATTTGAAAAAATTATATTAATAAGAATAAATAGATAGTTGTTATTTTATTAAATTTATATTATTATTAATTTTTAAGACAAGGTTAAGAGAAATTAAAAATATATAATTTAATATATCGACAGATTATTTTTTGAGAAATTTAATTTATAAATTTTATTAAATTTAAAAATTAATTTATAATTTTATATTTTATATCTTATATTTAAAATAGTATTTAATATTAACCGATATTGAATATGTTTTTTTAAATATTGTTATGTACTCCTATTTTTGTGGCGAAACTTGGGCGGTTACAGCATTTTTTATTGTTAAAAATTTTTAAAATATTTGAGACTGGATTTTGAGTTGTATGACGTGTGATCCATACTTACAACAAGTAAATGAAATGGTGATGTGTACTCCACTAAATAGATTTTTTTTTTTTTAAAGAATGGGAATTCTAAACGAGAGAGAGCTGGCATTAGTGTGATGTTTGAACAGGGAAATACAAAAATAATTAAATGAAAACTGTGTAATAAAACTGTCAAAGAGAATGTAATAGTTGCAACGGCTTTGGTACATGAAAAGTGAAGTGGGCTATAGTGATTTGGATTGGATCTGTCGACTGCTGTGTTAAGCTTGAAGAAGAAGGGTGTAGAACTTATGGGCTAATCCCCCATTATAATCCATCAATTTTTTTAATACATTTAAGGAAAATAAATAAATAAATAAATGCATATCACATCATCAAAGTACGTAATTAATGCACTTGCGTTTACCGGTCAAAAACGATTCTTCTCCCCAGTTATCACGCAATTATACGTACCAAAATCAAGAAATGCAGTCCTGGCCCTACGCGCCTCTCAGTCACACCCCAAAACAAACACTACTCACCAATATTTGACATTTTCTTTTTTTTAAAAATAAAAAATAGAGTATTAAATGCTTGTTAGTATCTATAGATATATACATGAGTGTGTGTGTGTGTGTGTTTTAGTGTGGACTCCATAATTGTTGTTGTTATTGTTTATTCTTATCAGAATAATAATAATCGGCCAAGCATGGCTTCGCATCTTATTGCACATAAAGGAAACTTTTACAATTTGTATACTAAATGATCCAAGTTCCTTTAAATTTTTAATTTATTATCCATACATAAATTGTAATGGGACCAGCAATTAATGTCAAATTGGGCTTGTCGAGTGTCACTTTAGTTCCCATTTTAGTTCAGATGGTTTAACTTGATTGTAAGAGATGATTCACGAGACACCTGCTTTTCCTTTAAGTCAGTGAGCCATTGAGAAAAGAGAGAGATGTACAAATAATTAAATTGAAGTCCCAAGACAAAAATAAAGAGAGCAAGAAAGACAACAACTCCACCACCCTCCTAACTAACAATAATAATGAAAAGTCTGATGGTCAATTGAGGGGCGGGTGGGCCCCCCATTGCTATCCATTCCATGGTCCTGGTCTGGTCAGACGGTCAATACTTGACTTTCCTATGCATTTAAATCCAGCGGTGATTATGGACCCCCTTGGCCCCTTCGAGAGAATGCCATCATATTCCTCTACTGTTAACTCCTATTGGCCCATGCATCTTCTCTTCCGATACATCACATATGGAATGAATCCTAAAATCATCAAATATGATTTCATTTTTTTAACTGATGATCGGGTACGAATGGCCACTACTTCAAATGACAATATGTACAGTGAATGTCATTTTGCTCTTTTTTTTTATTTATTTTGTTGTCTGTTATTTAGCATAATATACACACATATATATGTATCTGACAAGTCTACGTAGTAGATGAAATCCGCTTTAGGTCTCCCTGAACCCAAAGGTGTGGTCTTGCTTGGTAGGGTTCAAATCGGTGATGGTGATTTCTCATGCCAAATCGACTGGCGTCTACTAGTGTTACACAGAGAGTGAAAGCTACCAAACCAAACCTTCACATATTTATACATCTCATTACGGCACTTACCAACTTCACCGATCCTTCAAAAGTTTTGTCATTAGATTCCATATACCACAGGTGACATTCTTTGGCCGCCCACGTGGATATATCCAGCTCCCATGCATACATGATACAACAACTATTGTTTGATCTCTCAATCAAATCCATTAACCTTTGATCTTTATCTCCACCGACTACTTTAAAACTAATTATATGCACCTTGGCAGTGTATACGTACGTTGACATAGAGCAATGCCCCCAAGTTTCTCATCACTTCTCCAAAAATATCTTTAGACATATTGTACGGTATAGAGTATAGAAAAATAAATTCATTAATAAAGAATGTAATCTTATAATATAACAAAATATTTATTAAGACCATACGCTTACTATATGATGAAGAAAGTAAACTATAGACTATTTCTTGATAGTCTAAGAAATGAGGTTATTACTTTAGTAAATGAAGTACCATTTCTGTTAATTATCGATATTTTTAAAATTATTAGATATCTACATCTAATTTAGTTTTAACATGCTGTAATTTTTGTTTTCATCAAAGTTACGGAAACTTGGATTAGCTATCCTCTTGCATTTTGGTTCACTAAGATGGCAGTAGCTGTTGGATTTTGCCTTAATAATCAAACCTTTATGAAGTTATGAGTTCAGAGATCAAGCTATTTGGACTAGTTGCCATAAAGTAAAATTGATATGTAACTAACAGTGAAGAAAATATAGATTGTAATAGCTAAACTTCAACATCGGAGGAAGTTCATGCTTTAAAAACTACAGAAATTCTATTATTTAACTTATTTCTTATATTACCAAGTTGAATTAAAATGTTTAAATTCTAATTAAGAAAGATTAATTAAAAGAAAGAACCTGCAGTAAAGATGGAAGCAAGACTAAAGGTTGAAAATTTAATAGAAATGGAAAAGTGTTAAACTTGCTTTGAGTAATTATTTACACAATTATGGTGAATGTTTGTTCATTTATTTAACTCATTAACTAACCTTTCCAAGTCATAGTGTTGGTAGTTTCATTACCGAAATAGTCTATTAATTAGCACACTAGTGAGATTGATAGTACTATATTGTGCTTCTAATAAAAGACATGTTTAGGAGGTGTCTCATTCATCTTTTCATTTCTATTTCATAGTTTTATTTTCATAATAAAAAAATCGATTAAAACATTTTTTTATCTATTTTTATGCGTTTTCATCTATTTCTACGCATTTTTATTAGTTTTGATATTTTTATTATTTTGGTGTTTTTGTTAATTTTTGTGCGATATTTTTTTATTGATTTTTATATTTAGAAAAATACAAATAAAAAATGAAAACGGTAAACCCAACATACAAGGTCTTAGCTTCTCATC
>JAOXYD010000005.1:14486086-14504771 GCA_028565735.1 Pinacopodium congolense
TTAATTCAATTAATAAATTATTTTAATAATTAAAATAAAAATTTTAATAATTAAAAAATATGTGTTATAAATATTGTATTTTTAATAAAATATTAATTAAATTTAAAAATAAAATAAATCACAAATATATTTTATTTTTTACAAATTTAATATCTATAATATTGTATATATGTGAGAGTAATACAAACGCATTTATTATGCAAATAGTATAATAATTATTATTTTAAGTTGATAATTGTTTGGTTTAATTATAATTTCATATGGCCTAAAGGAATTTTTATACTCAATTCTTATCGAATCTAAATAAAATAATTTGAAATTTATTAGAATACAAATACGATTTGAATCTTAAATTTAGATTTATTTAAACCCAATTTATGAAATTAATTTTAGATAAAAATCTAATTCAATTGGGTTGAAAATTTTTAATTCAATTTGATATAAATAAAATATGTTAGGACTTATTCGTATTTAAAATTTCATTTGAAATAATGTGAGGCACTTGTAAAATTAGATAATATATGCTTTTTAAATTTCATTCAAAATATTATAAGGAACATTAAAAAATTATCATAAAAATAAATAAAAAATTTATTTAAATTTAATTAAATTAATTAATTTTATATCGAATTTAATTAAAAAATTTAAACCAAATTGAATTCATTTTTAATCTAAAATTAATGTATTAAATTAGTTTTAAATAAATTTAAATTTAAGATTCAAATCATATTCAAATTCGAATAAATTTTAGACTATTTTATTTAGATTCAATTAGAATTGATTATAAAGAAGTCATTTAGATCATATAGAATCATATTTAAATCAATCTATTATCAATCAAATTTTTTTTATCAAATTAACATAATTATTAATGTATTATTTACATGAAAAATATGCTTGTATTATTTTCATATATATGCAATATCTTAATTATTGAATTAATAAAAAATAAAATATTTTTATTTATTTAAATTTTTTAAATTTTAATTTCATACTTTATTAAAAGAACATATATTTACAACACACATTTCTTTAATTATGAATAATTTTATTTTAATTGTTAAAATAATTTATTAATATGATTTAAAATTTTTTAGGTTCTTATCATTTTGTAAACTATTAATTAAATTCTTATATTTGAGTAAATTATCAAATATATTTCTAAAATTTGAAATTATTTTCATATATTAATCTAATATTAGGTGACATTGTCACATATATCTAAATATATCATGTTGACATGTTTTTAGTCTACGTAATATAAAAATAATGGAGAACTAACGAATGAAAGAAATTTAAAATTTTAAAAATTTATTTGATAATTTTAAAATTATAAAAATTTAATTGATAATTTATTAAATTATAAGAGTTTAATGATTTTAACCCTATAAATAACTCATAAAACTACGTAGACAAAAAAAAAAAAAAAAACTACATATAATAAGTGGGATCACATAACAAACAAGATTTTCAGAGTAAAAATCAGAACACGGAAAGTTTAAATGACCAATGCCATGCATGCAGTTGTTATCAGCAGTAGGGGGAAGAGATCACGGGTATCCCCTGAGTGTCTGTTGACTCTCTCAATGCCTCCAGACTCGGCCCATCCCCCACCAGTACACATTTTGCTCCCCCTAGTCCCCACATCTTTTACCTCTCTCCCAATCCCCTTTCTACAACTAGGACTCATTTACTTCTTTAGTTGATCTTTAATATTAATATTATACACGTCAATTCGTCAGATATCAAAGGAGCTTCCCAAAAACTAATCGAGCCCAAGCAACCTTAGACAAGAAAATAAATGACGATTTGATGATTTGCATTACAAATCTAATATGATATTTGAGAGTGACATATGCTAGTGATGTTATGATTCTGTATTTCAACATTTCACACTAGAAAATCTCTATGTCATTGCTTTTTTCACCAACTACTAAGGGTAACACCATTCTCATTTCTTATTTCTGTCCTTAGTAAAGGTAATTGATTCCTTCAAAGGTAAATATCACCTTGCTAGAAATCCTATTTCTTACTTTTCTCTATCAATCAATTTTAACCAAATTCTTACCAAAACTTAAGATAATCGTCAAAACTAATAAACAAATATGGATACTTAGTGATGATGTCAAATATATATATCTTATTTTTTAGAAATAACTTTTTATTATAATTCAATTTCTATTCATTAAATTATTTTAATTAAAATAAAATTTTTTATTTATCTATAATATAGATATTCGTTTGTTACCTTTCTATTTTTTTTCTAAAAATATTCTTTGATGATTTTCTCTATTTCTTAAAATAATGTTTTTTTTTCATATCTTTTACTTCACCAACCCCAATATGTTGTTTGCATTGTGACCTTTGAGTAAATATACCAACTTTTCGTTACATCTAAATATATATTTTTATATAATATATGTGTTTTGGTATATTTTCAAATAAAAATATTATAATGGCCAAGAGGTGAGACTGCTGTTTGTACTTTACCTAAAGATAAGTCGAAAAGCTCCACAAGATTCTGCATTCCTGTATCATAGTATGTGAACAAAAACCACTATTGTTAAGCCTCAACTGGGAAAATTTCTATTATCATATCAATCTCATAGTTTTTCAATGGTATATAACTTCACATGTATTCTATATTTTTCATATCTACAAGTCATATAAATACTTAAATGCAAAGTCTAAATTGCTCTCCACAAACCCAATTCTAGTGTTAATTATGGGTTATGGGTTTTCAGGGGTAACCCGGCTTTGATTTAGTCTATTTGATTGTCATAAAACCAACTTGTTATGATTTACATCTCAAGGTCAATAAAACCACTTCATTTTGACTCTTGAGATTTATGAAACTTCACATTTAAGCTCTTAACTAATCCCTTAAATAACCTAGTATTAATGACGCTAGTTAGCCCCTTCCTATCTTTCATTGACACATAATTATCATATAATTAGAACTCTCAATGGTTATGAACTACTCTATTTCAGAATTCTTTTATGTTTGTCTATGAAATAAGTCTTCTAAATTCTTTACATTAGAAACGACACATGTAAATTAGTAAAAATTTCTGAAATCATAATGGTTTAAGTTTGTAATACTATTATTAATAGATAATGCCAAAGTTTAATTAAGTAACCAAGGTTGCCTCAGGCTGGTAAAAATGGGTTAAGATATTGAAAAAGGTACTAGGTCAAATCATCACCCTTTGATATCTTTCTTAATGGATGACAAAAAAGGAAGCAGAGGTTGTTGGCTTCTAATTGTTAAATTACATGAAACTTTTTTGAACCTATCTTATGACTTTTTTTTTTCTTTTCTTAAATACTATGTCGCATGACGATGAAAATTAGGTTCTATATTTCAAGACACATTTGACATTTCCCCTAATTCTATGTTCGAACTTTTTTTTTTTCTTCTGATTATGTGTTCCACGTTTATTGTCAGTTTGACTATTTGTGACCAGTAATTTACATTTATTATGCTCATAATTAATTTTTAGGAATATTTATATTACATTTCAAAGGTTAAACAAACTAAAAATTGATAATTAGATTTAAATAATAAACTTGATGGATATATTTATATTTTATCTAATTTCTACATAAGGCTTTTACTTTTGATATATTTAGTTAATTGTTAACATCTATGTATTTTCCACTATCGAGTTTTTGTATTTTATTGTCTTTCTCTTTGTGCTAAGTGAGAATTGAATAATTTAATATATGATTTCAAATTTTCAAAAAAAAAAAAAGTTGGAAGAATTTGGAGTTTAGGTTAAAACCACTATTACCCAATCTTTTAGTTTGAATAATACAACTTGTATGTACTTTATTTGATATAAAATTGATTTAGTAATCTGCCATGTATAGAAGCTGCTTTTATTGTACGATTACTCTTTTTAGGCAGGAATTAGAGTTTAACAGGGAGAAAGGGGTAAATCGAGAAATGAGATGAACTAAATCAATTTTCCTGCAAAGGGAAGGGAGAGACAATAATATATAGAAATAAACAAAAAAAAAAGAAGAAGGTAATATTATGGTGGAAAAGAATAATGAAAGGTCCAAATAAGAGGCACCGTTAAGGGCTGTAGCCACCCTGTCTTCTCCTTTGAGATGTCATTTTCTAAACACTTGAATGCGTCGCGTTGCATACCCCTCCTGTACATGTAGGGCCTGAAAGCTATGTAGATCTTTCCATTAACTCCTTACCCTCCCTCTCCATTTGCTTTTCTCTCCTTCTTCTTCTCCTTCTTCTTCTTTTTTCCCTTCTTTTAGAGAAAAAAATTAGCTTCTTCTGGGTATTAGTATATAGCTTGACATATTAACCATATCCCTCTCTTGTCTATTCATGCAATAGTGCTGATACCACCACTTGCACTTCTCATTTCAAGTATAAAAGAGATAGGCCAAAGGCAAACGTGTGTTGCTTATTATGACATTTTTCTGATCATATAAATACCAGACAGTGTTGATAGTTTATGGGAATTCCAGGAAACATGAGCCTCAATAACAACGATAATAACAATAGCAGCAACAGCAACGACAACAACAAAGATGAACACGAGCATGACATGGTTATGCCAGGGTTTCGATTCCACCCTACAGAGGAAGAATTGGTAGAGTTCTACCTGCGCCGTAAGGTTGAAGGCAAACGTTTCAATGTTGAACTCATCACTTTTTTGGATCTTTATCGCTATGACCCGTGGGAACTTCCTGGTAAGTGTCTTATATATATATATATATATACATATAATTCTTTCCTTCGTCTTGACTCGATTCCCAAGATTTCAAACTGTTACTTCACCCAAGGTTCCTATGAATTCCTAGCCATGCCATCTTAAAACCATTTTCTTTTCTTCGTTTTCCCCCTCCAAATTTTTTAGAGTCGTTACCCCCAGGGCAGCTGCTGGGGGTAATTGAGAAGAAACACAAGATGTTGATGATGATGATGAGTAATTTACTTTCTCCATTTTCAAGGCCAACGTCGAGCAAGTCCCCAATTAATCGCTCTTTCTTGGCAAACTTTCAATTTCGCAACAACCAATTCATAGAGATTTTTGTATTGCTTGAGATCTTGATAAACTCTTCACGTTTACCAACTAATCCTTGCACCTAATGGAAACTCCAGATCCCTTTACCATACTGGTCGTTGCTTCAACCCCTCCCAGTTGCTATATAGCTTCAGCTTTTCAGCCTTCCTTTAACTCTCTTCAGTATGGAACCTCCTGCTAACGAGGTTTTATATTACTGAATCCTTTGCAGCATCATCTCACGTTGACTTTGTTTCTCTCTAAACTATTACCCCTGCTTCTTTACCTGACAATTTCTTGACTCTTTTCACTCACTCTTGTGTCGTTACTTAACGTTCGATCATTTTAGTTTCAAATAGAGAAGCTATCTCTTCATCTTCACCCTGCGAATTAGTTTTTAAACTGCTTTAAAATGGATTCCAATGGTCTGAATCGTAACTTTCTTTCGTTTATTTCTTCTCTTTTAATTGTTTACTGACTACAAGCGGCATCGACCCGTAATTGCAAAGTCATGCATGCTGTATCAAACTTTTTGCAACTCAGATGCATATATGCCTGGCCATTCCCCACCTCCCATTGGTTGATTTGTTATTTTTTGTCTGATGATCATCGTCATCAGCTTTGGCAGCAATTGGAGAGAAGGAATGGTTCTTCTATGTTCCCAGAGACCGGAAATATAGAAACGGTGATCGCCCCAATCGTGTCACAACTTCTGGCTACTGGAAAGCAACAGGAGCTGACCGGATGATCCGAACTGAGAACTCAAAGTCAATTGGATTGAAGAAAACCCTAGTTTTCTACTCAGGAAAAGCTCCAAAGGGTATACGAACCAGTTGGATTATGAATGAGTACCGCTTGCCCCAGCATGAAACTGAACGATACCAAAAGGTACACGGTGCATTTCGCTTCAAATATTGGATCTTCTTTTCTAAAAGATGATGCTTGGCTAACAGTTTAAACTTCTTCTATATCCACTATCAAGTATAGAATAGAGATACGAAAATTGGGAGGTTTGCAGTCGCTTGTGATATGCACCTTCCCTTCGTTGTTGCAAATGTTTTATATAGCTGCCACTAAAAAGACATCAACTTTCCTTTTCGAACAACCAGAATCTTTGGGAAGAACACGAAAAGATTATAACTTTTCAGTCAGAGTTAATTATTTGATTTCTGATTCATCTCATTTTCTTCTATGTAGAGCGTGCATGACTATTAAATTGTGTGCCACTTCCTTCATGTTGAATATATTGCATTAAAGTCCCTCTCATCGCTTTACTTTGAAAGAGAGGATTTTAAAAGAAATGTTAATTTGCAGGTGGAGATATCGCTTTGTCGAGTTTACAAGAGAGCCGGAGTAGAAGATCACCCATCACTCCCTCGTTCACTTCCAACAATAAGAGCATCCTCCTCATCCAGAGGACCACAATATGAAAAGAAACAATCTCATCTTGCCATTGAAAGATTTAGTTCTTTTGGAGGACAATCGCAACAAGTAGATCATCAAATTGAAAAGATGAGTACTGCTGAAACTGATGGAAGCAGTAGCTCAGAAGTGACAACAGCCTTAGGACTTCCAAAGCATAACGCGTACCATTCGATCATGCTCCCAAATTCTCTGAGTATTAGTACCTCACTTGGACTGCCTTCAGCTCCCATGGATGAAGATGGAATGCTGTTTCTTAGCCATTCTAAACAATTAGCTTCTTCTTTAGTAGTCCCCAACTGCGGTAACTTTTTCACCTGCTCAACATCATTATCAACCTCAGCTTCCTCTTCAAATCCATCGGATGATCTTCACAGACTAATAGATTACCAGCAAGCTTCCAACCTTTCTCACCACCAACAGTATTATGTTCCTCATCCTCAGCAATTACCTTCCCAATTCTCTGGTATGACAACGTTCCCGTCACAACAGTCATCACCAGTAGCACTAAACATGCTACCCGGCTTGTTATCAACTGCATTTTCAGACAAACTGTGGGACTGGAATCAAGGCTCAGAAGCTAATAAGGACTTCAACAATCCATTCAAGTAACGACTGATCTAATGTTACTATATATATATATCTTCAGATGCCACTTACTAGCTAGGGATATCTAGTCTCCTCTGATTATCTACTCTGATGTCGTTTAATTAGCGACTGATTAATATTAATATTTGTTTGATACTGTATCAGCTGAAACCACTACTTAGGCATATTTGATTTCTCGCAATGATTTCATTTATTAGTGTCTGAACTCTGCACATACATGTAACTAAAAAGTTTGATGCCCGACTGAACGAGTTCTCCTGGCTTGGTATCTCAGATATACCACTAAAATCTTATTCATTTAACACAGTAGTTTAACTATGTCAAATATAATACAGAAGTCATTGATGATTGACTCATTAGGTTTCTATTACATGAAACCCACCCTAGTGATAGAAATTCGGGTCCTTGGACATGATTAAGTTGAGGCTTATGCATTGACTAATTATTGGGAAGTAAACTTTGTTTCTATATTTTCTTTCATTCATGCAATATGCATATAGCAGTCCAATAAAGCGCGCTGGATTGTATGTATCTCCCATTAAAGTAGTAGTAGTTAGTAGTACATCAACTAGTAATTTAAGTATTTATAATAAAAATGATAAAGGAAATGACCTGTGACTGCTTGTAGGACAGGAATTCGTAAGGGGGAGCCACTAGGATACATCTGTTTATGCAATTGGTACTTACGACTGAGAAGTCTCTGACAAGTCACTCAGATCTGCATGTTCACAATTGTGGGCGTGTACACTTAAACATTGGATTTTAGTTTTGAGAGGCCATCACATGATCAGACCCCGAACTTTGCTATTACATGTATGACCTGACAGTCCTGGCTAGCTAGGTTCCAATTTAATGCCTTTGCTTCTTCATTTGTTTGGTGTGCTACGCATACCAAAATTAGCAATTTCTGGATATATATATATATATATATATAGAAGGGGGGTATTCTATTTAGTGTATACTATAGCTATGGGATATATCTTCTTTTCCCTTCTTTAATCAAAGTACTGTTTTATCTACATGTGATCTTGACAAGTTAAAACTTCAACTAACATTTTCATTCTTCTTCGTTTTGTATGCAAATATTTCGAGTAGTAAAGATAGGATTCTACAAGGTTTCAAGACTACTTGACTACTCATCTTACCAAATATGTATGCATATCTAACACATTACACGATTTTGATGTGTATTTCTAATATTATTGTATGAGATCTTATGCTTTAATTTCGTTCACTTAATGTCCCATGACAATATAAATCTATTTAAAGGACTTCTTCCCAAATTACGGATAAATTTGGGAGCACTAACTGAGTATCAGAAACACATAATCCACATATATGAGCTACAATTACAAGATTATTGTAATTTTTAGAAACATGTATTTATAGCTAAAATTTCCAACTCTATGGAAATTACTTGGTCACAACAAACTAAGATATGATTATAAATTTTGATTTAGCAATATCTATTGACAATTGTATAGAAACTACTAAATTACAATGCATACATTTTTCAAAAAACCACATATATAGACGAGATTAGATACTAATAAATATTAATAATGAGGTCTATGCAGTTGTTTTAAAAGTTTAAGTTCTACATATTGATTTGTTTTTTTGGAAGCAAAGATAAATACAGTTAAATAATAGATGCTCAAAGAGCTATAAAACAATTTTCAACAAGCTACCAATAGTTGAATCCAATTACATCTCAAGAGCAACAAATGTCAAGAAATGTGTTCCTTATTTCTATAAAATTATTTGCATCTTAGATAAGGTTGTTACACTTTACAACAGATTAATTCTAATTAAGCTTAGTTTTTAGGTGTCCATCAAACTTCGTGAGAGGGCTAGATCTTCTTTCCAAGCCATTAATATTTTTCTTATCCATTCTAAGATTCTTTGTATGAAAGTGAAAGTATCCTTGCTACAATTCTTGAAAATTTTATCGTTCCTCTCCTTTGAGATTGCATAGATGTAGCATCCAAAGCCAATATTGAATGCAACATTGTGAGTTTGGCTAAGCTAGTGAGGGGGAGGATCCCATAAAGTAATGTTGCTCCTTCCTAGCATATTGCAAAAAAGATTCCATAGGTTTTGCAAATTATTCCAAACTTGAACTAAGTAATTGCATTTTAAAAAACAAGTGATCTGACTTTCAATTTCTTTTCTTCATAACTTGTAGAGCTTGTCTCTAATGTCCATCCCTTTGATTATGTCCAGGATGTTCAATTTCTTCTTGATTGCTAGCTATAGAATGAAGGAAATCTTCGGTAGATTATTTTTAAATAAAACTAGCTTTTGCCAAGGAACATTAGGAGCATCATTTTCTAGTACAACTTAGTAAGATTTACTACTAAATAATCCCGAGGAGTGTCTTGACCAAAGCACTTTATCTTCTTTGCCTTGATCTAGCATATAATATGGCAAATTGTTTTTTTTTTAATCAAATCTAATCCCCTAAAGGTGCAATTCCATTTGTTTCTTGCTATTAGTTTTCCAAACTTTACTTTTAGAGGAAGTAGGTGTCTTAGGTTGTATGCCTCTAGAATTAGGTGAAGGAGACCTAACATGGTGCAATTACCATACCAAATGAATATAATCTTCCCATTACCTATTCTATGATTGAATTCAATGCTTAGATTCCCCTTATCTTTAAAATCTACTATATAATCCATGAGGTGTCTACTCTTATCTTGATTTTCCAAAAATTGCTATTATTGAGATAATGATAATGTACCCATCTTATTTATAAGGTGTATTTATTTGTAAGAATCCTCCACATCCTTTAAGTTAACTTTGATTACTCCTAGAATATAATTTATTCCAAGAATACCTTTTGACTTCATCAGGTTCACCTCCTACCATTTAACCTTAGCATTACCTTTCTTTATAACATCTCCATTAAATAGAAAGGTCCCTATCATTTTCTCAATTACTTTAACTAATTTTCTAGGTAAATTCAGTATACATGTATATTATTGAGTTTTGAGATAATTAGCTATCTCCTTTCTACAAAAGAGAGATGTCTCTTGCACCATCATCCAATCCTTTTATATATCTTATCCATTAACATCTCACAATCCTTATAGGATGGTTTTCTAGAAATAATAGACAATCCTAGGCATGTGACTAGAAGACCTTGATTTGAAGCCCTGTAAACCTTAAGAACCTATTTGCTTAAACTCTTGCTATAGTTGAAAGAATGACGTTGCTATTGTCTTTATTGATCTTTAGGCCTGAAATATTGTTGTATGTCTAAAATGTCTCCAACATTGTCCTAATATAATGTATATTAGCCTTACACAATATGAGGAGATCATCTATAAAAGTTAAGTTGAATATACTTAATTCTTTGCATTTATTGTGAAATAAGAAATTGGCATTTAACTTGATCTATGACCAATTAGCCTAAAAATAACTTCAAACCAAAGTGCCCCTCCTTTCCTTAGACCATCTGAGTAAGTTCCCCATTAATTACAACAATAAACAATGTAGAGGTTATGCATTATTTAACCCCAGTTGCTGAATTATGCTGGGAATTCAAACATCTCCTGTATATTAGTAATAAAATTCCATCACATTGAATTAAAATTAGTAGGGAAATCTATATTTATTGTACAATTTTTTTTAGATTTATAATTATGATAGTTTTTGAACAACTATGATGCCAATAAAATATTATCTCCAATATTCCTTAGATGAAAGAAATTTTGGTGAAGTTCAGAATGGGATCGAAAACTTGTTTAAGTATAGAAGCTAGAACTTTTTAAATGATTTTGTAAAAGATGTTATAACAAGAGATAAGTCTAAAGGTTTTAAGATTATTAAGGTTTGGAAATTTTGGTATTGGACATATAAAAGTTTTATTAATCTCTTTAAGGAGTGACCTGAATGAGAGAATTCAAGTATTTATTGGTTAATATGATTCCTTATTCGTGGCTAGGAGAATTGAAAAAAAAAACATTGAAATCATCTAGTCCAGGAGCCTTACCTAGATTTAGGCTTTTCAAGATTTATTATATCTCCTCTATCCCAATAGGCTTTGTCAAAAGCTGAGCATGTTCTTCAATTCTTGAAGCTTGTCTTATAGTAGGTTTCTTTAAAAAACCAAATTAGTAGCATGCACAATGGAGAGGCAAACTCTGATAAGCTTTGGTTTTAAGGCAACTTCTAGATGTATAACTTATTAAGTGGATACTACATTAGGGATTATTAAAATCTTTAAATCATACGCTATTATTATTCAACCATTATAGTGGAATTAATGGTTGGATATTATCTTCAAATTATTATTTATAAATCAAGATGTTTCTAGTATTTAGCTTTGAGGTTTTTTTTCAAAATGCCTATCAAACAAAGCTTCATTATTTTAGCATAATCATAAAGAAACTTTTATTTTTATGGGCTACTAAGTCCCTTAACATTCTATACCATTAATGACATTCGGAAAAAGAAGAAATAACCGATACCTTGCTTTAGTCTTCCTACCAAAATTTCTTTTTGAAGGAGCTTTGAATTACTCTTACTATGATTCTAGCTAGGTGCCTATAAATCCATTACTTGGGGTGCTGTCCATCTCATTACTGAATTATCTATACTAATTATGAATATTTCCTACAGTAAAGATTTTATTATGATCATCTCCCTATTCTTCTCATCATGTTTTGAATTTAATCCATCATCCTTATCCTAAAAATTGGTTGTACCTAACATGGTGCCTTTCCTAATAATATCATTGTCTGTACAGTTTCTATATTCAATGTTTTGTTTCGGACCTAGATCTTTTAAGTTGTAGTCTTCTTGTTTTTAAGAGTTGACTAGTCTCATCAATTCACTATAATAATCTGTAAGCAACTTCTTACTCGTGACTCTCCATTTCTTTCCTTAATGTTTGAGAGAAGGCTTTTATTGGTAAGAAAAAATTCGTAAATCTTTAACCTTATCCTTATTTCATTGAGCCTCTGTATAGTTATAACATCTACTAATGTTTGATTTAGTGTTATCTTCGAACATATTCTAGCATACCCTTATCCCTTTATTGAAGATATTATTTCATCCATGCAAAGAAGCTTACCATTGAAAGTAGCAAGGTGATTGAATCTAAGAGACAACTAGAAGGATATTTGTGAATTTTATCCATATTGGTTTGTGGTTCTTTTTCATATCTCTAGTCTTTAATCCCAGTTTCAATCTTTGTGAAAATAATAGTCTATTAGCAACATGCCATAGACCAATTTCCAAGATCCTCTTCATTGAAAGGTGAACATGAAGATATAAAGATCTTACCCATTCAACATTATATCTTCATGTCCCAATTTCCTCCCTTAAGTCAGTGCCCACTCTTTTCTTATAGGAAACATAGGCCTTTTGTTTATAAAAGCTAACTATGCATGAAGATCATTTTTTACAATACTCTTCAGTATTTTTAAAGGTGGGATAACCATATTATGGCCTTCAATAACTGATGAAGGAATGTAAGTGAGCTTTTCTATTATGGAAGTGTATCTCACTACTTGGCACCACGTATGTTTAGGAGTAGCATTAATATCAACATTTATCCTATTCAAGGTTCTAGTAGCACTATGGTTTTTCGGGTATGCTTTAATGTTGCTTAAGAGATCTGTTATGTTAGTTGGCATGAAATGGTAGGTGGTATTATTGATGGTTTTAGGTTGTTTATAGTCTGAGTGCAAAGATGGAATATATATAAATCGGGAAATAGGGGAATAGAGTATTCAAAAAGTTTAAAATTTAGTTCTAGAAAAGGAAACCAACTTGGAGGGAACAACAAACTATAGGGTATAAGGAAGTTGAAAATATGGGGAAGAAAATGAAATGAGAGGAAAATTACCCAAAAATAGAGGTAGAAGCAGCAGATGATAAAGCAGAGTATTCTAGTTATGATGGGAGCAACCTTAGAGGAGGGATATGTGGAATTGAAGGAGGTTTCTAAAAAACTAGCTAGAGGGAGAATTTTCCAAAGAGATTCCATATTTATATGTTTTAGTAACTCTTAAAATACACCTTAATTACTATAAATATGAATTTCACATTTTAATTTAAATTAAGTTACAAACTACTTATCAATTCTAGTAAGATTAATTAAAGTTGGTTATCGTGGATAGTTATCTTTATTGAGAGCTTCCTTCAAAAGGAAAAAGGGGAAGATATTTTATTAAATTTTAATTACATATGTCTTCTAAAAATAACTATACCTAAAAATTCATGAAATAAAACATGGAAGAGATCAAAAAATAAATATTCTAAATTCTCTTTATGGCAAACAATTATTTCATAAAATTAAATCGATGATTCTTAAGAATATATTTATTCATATGAGAAATTTTATATATACATAACTAAGATTCAAATCTCTTATATAATTTTAAAGAGTTACTAACCCACTTAATATATGCTAAGGCCCTTTTTTATAATTTTTAAATAGTTCTGTATAAGGATTCATTAACCATTATTTATTTTTATCTCACTTACTTTATTTATCTCAAATTGGTGTAAAAACTACTTACACTAGATAGGAAATAACTATAATAACAAAACATCATGAAATTAAAGTTAATAATATGTTATTCTTGTTTAAAAAAAATTTAAGGAAAACTAAAAGCCTCCATTTTAAACTTAAAAAAGGATAACCTAAAGAAATCTATGAATTTAAAAGTGAATCGTGTATTATTCTTACTAAAAAAATACAAAATGGAATCACTTAAGAGCCCTCCATTTTAAACCTATTAAAAATAACAAGTTAAAAAGTTCTATGAAATTAACCTCCTTTAAATGGATTATGTTAAAATTATGAAGTATTATGTGGTTAACATGTGAGGTCGGAAGTATTAGAAGAGGTCTAAAAGAATTACTTGACTCTTATGTGTTAGGAGAAGTTTTAAAATATAGTATACATCTACTTATGTGTTTTTTAGGTAAGTTGTCTTGCTCTTCTAAAGTAATTACTTTAGATAGATTAATAAGATGGCTGGTTTCCCTATGTAAACGACATCACCTTGAGAGATGAATGTACATTTTAAACTAAGTTTTTAGTAGAATTGGCCTATATATTAGAGGTAGTTGCCAGTTATATATCAGGGTTTGAGATTAGGAGAGACTTAGAAGAATTACTTGATTCTCATATATGGTAAAAAGTTTTTATAATAGAGTGGGACTATGGCTCTATATGTTAAGTACGTTTCCTTACTCCATTAAAGTAATTGTCTCACTCTTTTATAATGATTATATCACCTTAAGGGACAAATGTATGTTCTCCACTAAGTGTTTGGTTAAATTTACCTATTACCTTAGAGGAAGTTAAAAGCTACTTGTGGGGTGAGAATTGTTAAGAGAGGTTTAAAAGAGTTAGTTAGCTCTTGTATACTAGGAGAAGTTATGGAATAATATGGGTATATGCTTTTATATTCTAGGTTGGTTATATCACTCCCTTAGAGTAGTTAGCTTACGTTGAAGGCTTAGTTGCCCCTCTTATACTAGTTACAACAACTTGAGAGATAAGTGTATGTTCTTTACTAATGTTTAATGAAGTTTTTATATAATTTAGGATGAAATTACTAACTACATGCAGAGCCAGAAATGTTGGGAGATTCCTTAAATAATAGCTTAGATCTTATGTGTCAAGAAAAATTTGAAATAGAATGTGATTGTGCTATTATATTCTACATATGTTAGCTCACTCCAATAAAGAAGTTCCCTCATCTAGAAGACTTAATTGCCTCACCCTCTTATATATGTTGCATCACTTTAAGAGTTGATATGTGTTATTTACTAAGATTTTTGTGGAATTTGTTTATTATGTAAAATGAAATTACTAGTTACGTGTAGGGTGAAAAGTGTTAGGAAAAGCCTAGAAGAATTACTTGATATTTATTATGGTGAGAGAATAATATGTGCTCATGCTTTTGCATTACAAGTATGCTAGCTCACTCACTTATTATGGCTATCTCACCCTGAAAGAGAAATTACATCTCTTAGAAAGTTCAATGTTTATTGTCTATAAGTGGTGGAATTTTATAATTATGTAGGAAATAATGACTAACAACTTACTCTTAAAAACATAGTCTATAAAGGACCCATTAATTTCCATTAAAAGTGCCTATAAGAATGTTAGGTCATATAAGAAGGCTAAGTTATATGATTAGTCCTTCAAATACAATGGTAATAAAATTTTTCTAGTATCATATTTTGTCAATTATAATGCATAACTAACTTGACTAAGCAACCAAAATCTCCTCCAAGCCATAGTATAATTGACATTTTATAGTGTGAATGGTTATTATAACTCTCATAAACCATAGAGGTTGCTTATATTACATAAAGAAATCTAAAAGACACATACCAATTAAAGGAATTTAATACTTCATTTGAACAGAATATATATAGCAAAAATTAAAGAAAAATTAATATCAATATGCCTTAAAAACATAATAAAAGGTCATTTGTAAGCTGCTTTAGTGTCAATACTACTCAAACATATTACAAAATATTTAAAGATAGAAAGTCGAATAATGATAGTCTATCAAAGATGCCTTTCCCATTCTTTCTCATTCTCAGAGAGAGAGAGAGAGAGAGAGAGAGAGAGAGAGAGAGAGAAGATGATTGCTTTTATAGCATAAATAAAATTTAAGGTAAGTGTTATTGATTTTTTCAAATTAACAAATCATATTAAAGAAAAAATTACTTATTCTCAATTGTCTATTTGATCTATAAAATAGTTAGTTAGATTAGAGATTTTAAATGTAGTTTCAGATATACGTATTCCAAAGCTCGAAGTTTAGAAATGCTAAAAATGTGATGCATATTTTTATGAAATATACTATATATATATGCAATCTTAATTATGGTGACACCTTTTCCTAATGTACTTGATCCTAGAAATGAAAAGTAATTAGATAAATAATAGATAAGCATATAAGTAATAATTTAATGGGCATGCAAGTAATAATTTAATGGGCTTTAACTCCTGTGAAAGTAGAGAGTAATGTTATTAACTGTAAGATTAACAGTGTGTATGTTATGTCTTCCTAAAAAAATACTTGTAAATATAACATTAAACTCATGCTCTCTCATTCTCTTAGAGGACAATCAAGTATGGTAACAAAATTATAAATTATATTTCCATATGAATTGAGATACATCAATAATTAGACTTGGATGAAACAAATTAGTAAAATATGAAAGCCTCATTCACCATCCAATTAGCATTAGGAAGGTGGAGGTTCATTTAATAAAATTTCATCTTAAGTCCAAAACTTGAAGCATGAATAATGAGATATTCATATAATTTAGGAAAGTCCAATCCACAACCCAATCCATAATCTGAAATAGATTTATCATCCAATTATTAATATAGTTAATATGAATATAAATACTTTACTCTTGACTATAACTTTTTTTTTAATTTAAGAGATGACATTAAGGACTCTGTCTTCCTCAATAAATTTAATAATGTTCATTTTGATCTATTTGGATGCCCATTTTAATTTATTTTTACAATTTTTTAATTATCAATAAAATTGTGTTTATCTCTTATAAAAATCATAAGTAATTAGGAACTTGTCTCTTTAGTTATATTAAGCATCTCTCTAAAAGGTTAACAATAAAAATCACACTAAAAAGATGTCATTTATCATAAAGACATGCTACTAATGGTAAATTATGCAATGTTAACTAAAGTTAAAGATATATTTTGTTATGCATTTTAATAATTTTGGATTATTTTCACAAAAATTTTTATCATTTAAAATTGAAATGACATAACCTTACGTAAATAAGTTTAAAACTATATCTTATACATTAATCCTCCAATAATTTCAGTAAAAAAAATATTAAAAGATATAACATTACTATCATGTATGATTTGATATTATTAAGTATGGATTTGAATCTCCCTTAGTTTAAGAAAAACAAAAAAATATATGTTGTAAGCACTATAGTTATTTTTTTAATTATTTGGGTATTTAATTTTTAGTTAAGATATTTTGAATATCTTAAACTATAAGCAAAATATTAGATATATCTCAACTTTTATTTTATAACACTATATGTCACATATTATAAAAATATATACCTATATATCATAGTTAATGGCAAAACTCAACTAAGTTGATTTATTATCCCTTTAAAAATTAATATTTGAAATTTTAAATTGAAAATTTTTATAACTGTTAAGAATAATCCAATGAACTATCAATAAAATTTAAAACTATATTATAATGAAATTAATTTTATAATTTTTAATGATTAAATATTTGAAAATCATTAGGAAAAGAAAATCAGTCTAAATGTCACCAAAATTTCTAGAATGGCCAAAAGAATTTCAACACAATGATGAAGTCATTGTTGAGCTAGTTTGTGAATAACAATAATACTTCAAGAGTTTATAGAGATATCGTTTTTATCTTTCTAAGCTTAATAATTTATAGAATTTTATGGGAAAGGAATAACAGATGTTTAAGAGATATTGCTACCATAAAGGAATAACTGAGCAGACCATTGCATAGATTAGATAGTAATCCTTTAACTGATAGGAACCACCTAGCTTGAATTCATGAGGATGGAGATTAGATTGAAACGTGTTAGAACTCCTCCTCATGGCTATGGTAATGCTTTTGTTATGGTTTATGTCTTCATTTGCTGGACCTTATGTGATCAATCACTTGTTTGTAGTTTATCATTGTCTGTTATAATTTTACATAGATTTTCCTCTTGTTTTGATGTGTCTTGAGTCTGTTTAGTCTTCAATCTTACTTTAGACTGGATGATCTCTGTTGTTTTACATTCTCTTTTTATTCATTAATTGATTGTTTTAATTTAAAAAAAAACATAATGGTGAAGTCTAGTTAGTGTTATTAAGCTTTTGTCATTCATAATGTAAAAATAAGATACACAAGTATATATTTTTCATATTACTAAACAAACGCAGTCATATATTTGATTACGTATTAAAACGAACTTGAAATTATTTTACCTTAATTTTTTATATTTGTATTAATAATTTGGTTTTTAGAAGTTATATCTATTTGATTATGAGGAAACTTTCTTAAGTGGGCAATATGAAAACTCGAAGTATTTCCCACCTTTAGTTGATACATAAATTCCATTCAAAAATATAATTTTTTAATGCCTCAAGAACTACTTCATGTTAATCAGAAGCAATAATCAATGTTCAACATTCGAATTAAAGGAAACTCTACTTCATGACAAAATCATTGTATTATCAACGTTTTAAATGAATTGAGTCGCTTATTTTGTAATTGAAACCAAGAAGCAAATCCTTCTATAAACTATAAAGAATGAAATGATCATATGATCGTGTTAGTTTAGTATGCCAACAATCATATTAAAGTATTAGAAGCATAATTGAAATAAAAATCCATTCCTATATATTCCTTTATTTTGTTGATTTTAAACATGTTTTAGAATATTAAGGATAATATTAATTTTGTGAAGTGAATTTCTTAAAATGGTGACATCTTTCAAGATAAGTAGATATATTGAAGTTAGATACTTCTTAGTATATGTGTGTGTGTGTGTGTGTGTGTGTGTGTGTGTGTGTGTGTGTGTGTGTGAGAGAGAGAGAGAGAGAGAGAGAGAGA
>JAOXYD010000005.1:14504871-14518967 GCA_028565735.1 Pinacopodium congolense
GGATGATCATTGATCCTTGAATCTAAATAAGAGGTGCTTTAGTCCCAGTGTTAGCCTATAGGCTCGAATAAGCTCTCAAGCTCTCAGTTCTTCTAAATCAGACAAATCTAACAACCTCTAAAAATGCACTTATCTCCATCTATAACCTAGAACAAGCTCTCTAGACTTAATAATGAAGATGCCTTAGGTACTAAGGAACGACTAACTTAAGCCACCTACTCATAAGCTTAGAAGGTGTAACCTAAAGGTGTGGGGCCCTAGGTTAGTTGATTAAGTATCTTAACAGATTCAACTAACCTATTGCTACCTTTAGGAATCGCTATGGTTTATACATATCACACGCTCAACCCTAGCTTTTGGATTAGGAAATTACCTAAAAGGTGATCAAGCCTAGAGATAACTCCTAATTCATGACATTTAACATAAGTCCCAAACCAACCTAAAAAACCAAGCATCAAATTAAGCATAATTTAAACTATATTCTCACAATTTTCATCCCTTCATCCTTTTAATATCTCCAGGCCCATAACAAGACTAGCCACACATGTTTAAACTACCTAAAACAAAGATTAAATGAATATAAATCCTACTTAATTAATTAAAACAAAAGGTTTTTGTACAAATTGAGATTATCTATTTAAATAGGTCAGTTATTTCGTGATATTTATTTCATGATATTTTTGTTATATAGTGACTTTGAGTCTTTGATCCCACAATTAAATGTTATTTTATTTCTTGTCATTTTGTCCTACATAGTTAAAAGTTAAAATCCTCTTCAAACATTGATATTCTTTCACCTACTTGGTTTATAAAAAGCTCAGACTATTAGAGATTTTATTTGATTGTGATGATTGAGAAATTCTTTGACAATGGCCACCTCCTATGGCAAGACAGGTTTTGCTTCTTTTCTTTGCATGCGCAGCCTATCCTCATACTTGTGGTACTGCAATTTACTAAAAACAGTTAATATCCTTTTACCTCTTGTGTTTTCATGAATTATCAAACGTTTTCTTATGTTTTTAAAAATATCCCAGACTTACTTGTATTTTAACATAATTATTAAATAGACCCTTGAAACTATTTTGTGATGACATGGGGGTGATGTGGCAGTGGTACTAACATAGCGGGTTGACTGTGCTGACGTAGCCATAATGGCTGTACGACAATGCTGAAGTGCCGAGTGACGTAGTAGTGACGTGGCAGGTTCTTGTACAAGGGGTTTTTTTAAAATTAAAAAAAATATAGGGGGTATTTAAAAAATGAAAAATGTAAGGGGTTTTTAAAAAAATGAAAAACACAGGGAGTGTTTGAAAAAATAAAAATATTATGATAAAAATTTCATAATTAAGAATAATTAAAATAATCATTTCAATGAGATAATTAATTCCAATTAATTAATTTATTAATTATTTGTAACTTAAATTTTATTAATTTAAAACTCTAAATTAAATTAACTATAAAATGTATATTTATATTCATAATACTTATATTCAAAATAATCCTATGATAAAATTTTCATAATATTAATTACATGATAATATATGATATAGTAGTAAATATTTTATGGTCATTAATATTGTTTCTTTTTAAATTTTTATTTCAAGATTTTAGTTTTTTTAAAATAAAATTTATTTAAATGAGATTTGTAAAAAAATTAAAATTAAAAATTTAATTAGTTGAAATGTATCATAAAAATAATCTAGTAATAATAATTAAATACGAAATAAATTTTAAATTTAAATACTCTTAAATATATATAAATGCATATTTATTATTAAATATAAAAAACTAAAATTTTATTTATTGTTTCTTATTTATATTTTTATTAAAATTGTATTTTTAAAAATAAAATAATTTTTTTAATTTTGCATACTTAAAAATAAAATTAAAATTAAAAAGTTAAATAATATTATATACCTCCTTAATTGCTAACTTTTATTTTAGAAACTTTGTTTTGAGAAACTCCTTAATTACTAACTTTTTCGAATATGTAATGATTCAGGCCCGTCCCACCTATTAACGTGGGATAATGTGCTTCAGTTTTGAAGAACATATGCACCTATCATCTCTTTCTATATCCAATAACACTTCGAAGTACATTTTTCTCAGTCTCTTAAACCTTGTTAGTTCAGCTTTTTTCTTTTATTTTTTAAATACAAAAATTGAAAAAAGCTGAACCAACAAGGTTTAATTTTTGTATTTAAAAAATAAAAATCATTTCAATGAGAATTTTGAAAATTAACTCAAATTTAAATATATATTATCAGTATAAATATATATTCTAGATTTAATTTAATTAGAGTTATCAATTAATAATGTTTTTATTATAACTAATTAATTAATAAATTAATAGGAGTTAATTATCTCATTTAATAGTCATTTTAATTATTTAAAGTTATGAAATTTTTATTCCAATATTATTTTAAATATAAGCATTGTGAATATAAATACACATTCTATAATTAATTTAATTAGTAGTTTTAAATTAATAATTTTAAGTTATATCTAATTAATCAATTAATTAATTAATTATCTCATTGAAATAGTTATTTTAATTATTATTAACTATGAAATTTTTATCCTAATATTTTTTATTTTTTAAAACACTCTATGTATTTTTCATTTTTTTTCAAAAACTCCCATTTATTTTTCATTGTTTCATACCTCCTATGCTTTTTATTTTTTTAAACACCCCCTGCATACTAACCTACCACATTACTCACCACGTCACTATTGAATCACCATTGTTACATCAACACTACATTAATACAATCAACCCGCAAGGTCAGCACCCTGTCACGTCACTCGCCACATCTATGTCACGTCATCACAAAATAATTTCAAATGATTGTTTAAAAATTTTATTACAATACAGAAAAGCCTGAAATATTTAAAAAAGCACAAGGGAGTTTGATAATTCATGAAAATAAAAGGAGCAAAAGGATATTAACTCTACTAAAAATATGATGGTCCTTAGTTATGTTAATGATATAAGTTTTGCAATAATTTAATTGGGCTTGCCCAGGAATTGATATTTATTGTTTTTTTTTTCAAAAATACATTATTATTGTTTAGTTTTATTTAGTTTTTGTAACTTGTCATTTCTGATCATAAATGGTAGCTATATAACGAAACATTGACTCATAATTTGTTTGGATGCTAGAAATAATCTTGAAGATATAATGCCTACCAACAAAGCAATCTAAGGCCATGTTTGATATGATTTTTTATTTAATTTTAGTTTTTTATTTTTTTAAATACAGAAACTAAAAAAAATAACACAGAAATAAAAAAATACAACATATTAATACAGTATAAAAATAAAAAAATAATACAAAAATTAATAACATATAAAAATCAATACAAAAATCACAACTAAAAATTACAACCAACAATAATACTAAACGACCCTTAAATTATACAGATGCTGTAAGATACAGAAAGATTTATGGATATATTGTCACAGAGTTATTACATGAAGATAAAACCTAAAATCCAACAGGCGACTTGATTGCTATAATTCTTGTACTTGCGTATGTATGACATCCGTAAGAATTAAATTGTTTGAAATTTTAACTATTGTCTATCGTGATAAAGATATTTTTATTGGAAAAATAGCCATCTCCAAACTCCACTGAATTGGAGGAGGAATGCCAATTTCAAGTTACAAACGAAAACAGATATGGAATAAAGTCTGAACTTTATCGTTCTAAATTCCAAATGACAATGACAACCAATGAGGAAGTTCCAAATACCCATGGAGGAGGTGGAGAGTTTTTTTTTAATACAGTACAGATAAAACATTTTCTTACAAGGCAATAAATACAGAACATAAAAATTTGGACCGACCCTATTGATTAACCACATTTCTCAGCAAAGATGCAACGAATGCATTTTGCTTTACAAACACCAAAAAGACTTGCATCATCCTCCGTGGTACAAAAGTAAATGTATCAGCTTGCTTTCTTTCTGACTTAGCCCTTCTGTATGTATCTCTTTTAGACTCAGCCCTTTGACATACTGGTCATGGGATGAACCATTACACCATAAACTCTAATATAACCGAAAAACGACAGCAATCTTACTGAATATGGCTGTATATGCGCCTGAAAAAGGAACTTCCAATAAGGCAATCCATTCTTAAAACTGTCATAAAAATTCCACACCTCCATTTCTTCCCAAGTGTAATCAAATCACCAATACGGAAAAACAAAGCAGACTCCCCACAAGGATCCAGTTCCAGCAATCAAGAAACTGTAAGCTCAATTTCTTTACCTTGCATCTTCTGTTAAACTGTAAGCTCAGTGGCTTGAAAGCTGGAGTGATCCTGAATATCATCCTAATAAATTCAATGCAAGTGATTTGAGACATTTTCCAAGAAAGAGCCATGCTCGACTAGTTCACCAGATCTAGGAAAAACAAAGTTTGCATCCAACTCTTCACTTGCCGATCTCACTTTGTATGTTTCTTTGGTGAACTCCTAATTGGCAAGTATTTAGACACACTGTACGGGCAACCAAAAAACCGGAAAAGATTTTTGCAATCTTTTCCCCCAACATCGTCACCTCCCAGTGAGCTTAAATGGTTCAAGTAAGTTTTCCCCTCGTATATGTAGTATAGTTGCTGCCACAGAAGCACACTTAATCCAATATCCACAGAAACATTGGAAATGAAGAGATACACAAGAACAAGCCCTCTTGTCGAAAGAAGAAATGCTGAATTTAGAAATGCCAGACTCATCTCTTTCAATTCTCTCCATGCCATATAACTGTTTGTGCCACTTACGTGGCCAAATGATTTGGTGTTAGTTAGCAGTGGCCATATATGTGATGCTGCATGTGCAGACATGATTGCAACATATGCTGTGCTGGTGACAGCAGAAATAAGGAATGCAATGAAGTGCCGATGGTTTGCAGCACCGACACAATTTCCAATCTGCATAGAGATAAACAATAGGCAAAGATTAATGTTATGCTAGCATGAACTCAGATTTCCACCTACAGAATAACCAATAAAAACCTTCACTTGTAAGTGCACAATGTTCTAGAGGACAGTGATATTGATCTTGGATGGACAGAAGGCATGCCAATAACTTGATAAAGCATGTATGCAATTGTAAATCTATGGGTGTTTGGAACTTTTTAATTGTGCTGGAACGTAGAATTTATGGAATTTATAAATGAGGAATCAGACAAAGAAACAAGTCTAGCAATGACTCCTCAGATTTCTAACAAAGAAAACTATTAGTATCACACTAATAGATTATTGTACATCGCTTTTAAGACTTGAGAATTCTAATTCTAAAATCACTCTTAGATAAATAAATTTAAGAATTATTCCTAATGCTCTTAGATAAATAAATTCTAACACTTTTAAATTTGAAAAAAAAAATCTAGACTAACAAAGAAAATCACTAGATTTTTTATTGAATTGAAATTCATATATATAGGAATACATCCTGGAATTATAATCTTAATAGAATGCCAAACTAAAATTGCCCAAATAGAAATTGAATATCAATTTAATAAGGATTCATTATCTCCAAATAAATTTAGATCCTCAAGAAACTAAGACAACAATAAGACATAATTTCTGGCAAATTCAATTTTAACAAAAACTAATCGAGTACAAAAAAACAAAAACTTTAAGAATAAGACAACTAGCCACCATCTGTTCTTGACATCATTCACATGTAAAAGGTTTGATTCAGTGGGAGAGGAAGAGGCAAAAATTGGAACCAACACATCAGTTGATTTGTCGTTCCTCAAGAAAAGAAATAAGCAAAGTTCCATCATTGAGTGAGAAAAGGGAAATTCATGGGAAGCACCCAGCATCAGCCCACCAAATCCTATTCTTCATCAGATACCAGTGAAGGCCATTTCCCTCATTCAATTTATTGTTAATTTATACTTTTTTTTATGGAAGTAAAAGAAGAATTGATAAAACATCAGCAAGAAGTAACAGTACAATGAATGTACAAATTAAGAAAACAAGGACCACATACTCCTATATCTAGCAACAAATACTGGGACTCAAAACACCATACATTTGTAACCAGTACAGAAAACTAAAGAAGAAAAAATAGCTTTTCCAGCCACATGCCATCTTGCTAACTAAACTTTGGAGCTAAGCTTTGGCTACAGCAATTTCCCTACTCCAACAGAAGAGATGCTGGTAAAGATTGTTGAATGAGATAGCCTGCTGAGTAAAGATTCTTGAATTTCATGTTCCAAATTCCATACTGCACAAATAACCATAAATATGAACATTCTCAAGTCATCTTTGTTATTAAAATTCATGTTTGTCCCCCATTCCATGGTGGTACTTTGCCATTGATAGTCATTCTTCTGTAATTTACAAATACTTGACAGATAGTCAATGCGGGTGGGAATAGATTAAGAGATTTCATGAAGAGCAACTTCAGGAGCAATTGATAATACAAGAGACAGATTGGGTTTTTGGACCTATGAGTTCAATGATCAATATAGACATCAATTAAAGAATAGGCCATTTCCAGAAATTGCCCTGAATGATTGATGATTTATGATCGAATCCAATCTAGAGTTATTAGGAGATCCTTCAATCGCTGGATTTGTGGCTACTTCCAATGGAGGCCTTTCTTCCGGTAAGTTATAAACTAGTCAAGAGGAGATTGAAGATAGAACATTATGAAGGCTGAGGGATCATCCTGCTGAATATGAAAAACTACTACAGAACTCCCAGGAACAGTTTGAGGTACTGCAAAACCGATGAGTTTAACAATTAATATAGCTATCAATTGAAGAACAGGCCATTTCCGGAAATTACTCTGAATGATCATTTTTCAGTTGTCAAACCAGAAAAAATATGGCTTTCAAAGCACCCTTGATTTCCCCTCTAATTTTGAGAAGCTGAAGGAGAGTCCAAGAAGTATGAGGTTTTGGTTTAATGATCCAGAAAAAAAAAATTCCTTTCAAGAATTCCGAATGAATCCAATTTACCCAAAGCGATTTCTTATTAAAATGAATTTTCCAGATTGTTTTGGCTAGTACCATCTGTTTCGTTGGTCTGACTTCATTGAAGCCCCAAGGCCCCTTCATTTTTAGGCATGCAAAACTCACTTCACCTCACCTTGGCCTTGGAAGCATATATTTGTCACACAGATTTGTCACCTGCCCATAAGAAATTCTTGAGAAATCTTTCTATTGATTCTTCATAGGGAAAGAGAGGTGATCACTCCAATATATATGAAGGCTACTTAAGACCGAGACAATTAATTGAAGTCTGCTAGCAAAAGTGATGTAGGACGAGATGAAAAAATAATAAACTAGGGTTAAACTTTCAAAAATTAGGATAATGGGGTTGTAGGGTATAAGTAGGCTGCTGGAAAATCAGTTTCAGGTTTGAAATTCAAGGGAGGTTGACAAAATTCCAGGTTTATGATAACTGGAAACTTGGGGAAAAAGTGCTGGAACTTCAGGCTAGAAATTAGGGTTTTAGGATTGAAGGAGTTAGGCTAGAGTTTGGATGTTAGGATTGCTGGAATTTCAGAATAAATGAGCAAATAATGGGGTAGAAAACTAGGAATCACTCATAGGGTCTAAGAATCACTCTTTAAGAGAAAGTATCACACTTTCTATAGAAAACTCAAATTTAGAGAAAACAAAATCTGTATCTTCTTTCATGAAAGGCTGATTACATGCATATTTATAGGAAAAATCCATAGAATTCTTATCCTAGTAGGAAAAAGTTTCCTAACTATATTCCAAACTGGAACCCTATGCTAATAGGATTTCCTTATTCTTAAATAGGTAATAAAGCCCTTATCTAATAAGGATACTATATCTAAAGTCCCTTTCTAATAATAAACCCTAACACAAACAAAACTTAGAAATCCTAACAAAAATAAATAAGTTCAGCCTTTGTATTTGTTATCAATTCAACTCCCAATTGTCATCCCACCAAATTAAAGCTTGTGGTTTAGTAACTTGTCCTCTTTTATTTCTTTTGTAAAATTTAAATTCTTTTGCATCAAAAAGAGAGGTTTCTTTTATTCCAGTTACCTAATCTACTCTCAAATTGATGTAACGGATGCATACTATCTAGATAGGTTAGTCTTCAAGAAGTAATTGGGATGCCTAGGTACTTGAAGGGAATTGTGCCAATGCTAAATCTAGTGAAAGACGCTAAAACCTCATCTAACTCAACATGCCCTGCTGAGACAAAGATGTTGCTTTTGCTAAAATTCACCATGCAACCAGAAAGGTTCGTTAACATATGTAACGCCTGAACAAAGCAATTGATAGAAGGAATAGAAGCTTCACTGAAAAGGAGTTAAGTCATGATCCCTGTTGTTGACCAGCCATTATTAGATTGATATTGTTATAATTGAGAGATTGTATAGAGTTAATAGTTAGATTACTTCCTAAATAGTAGTTGACAATTCTGTATATAAACCCTAATTCCTATGTACACAATAAGTAGAAATAAAATCATATTTTTCTCTCTATTCATCATGATCCATTAACATGATATGAGCTTTGACAGTAGAATAGGACTCATTGAGTCCTCTAAAGAATCAGATTGCAGTTTGCATCATGATAGGTCCTTATAGTTACTAGAAGTTCACAGAAACATTGAGGTTATGCATTTGCATTTTGGTGTGGGTATAAGATTATAAAACTTATCTTATAACATTTTTAGAAGAGTATAGTAGTCTAAAATAGAAAAGATACCTTGTCAGAAGCTATAGATCTCCTCTTGTAGATCAGAAATCCAAAATGAATCAACCTAGGAGAACCTCCCCTCTAGGTCTTTCCATATATCCAAAGTCGAATCAAACCAAATGACACTTTATGCAATTGAATCTGAGATTGACCTAAATAGCCATGAAAGCATCATAGTGTTGCATCTTTCCCAATAGTCAAATAGGGGATCAGTCTTATCAGGTATACGAATGCTTCCATTAATAAACCTTAGCTTTTTCTTTGATGGTAAGGCCATCCACATTGACTTAGCCCACGAGTGGTAATTTGTCCCAGCTAATATGCTGGACACAAGAATTAGAGAGGCGTTTTCATTTAGGTGAAGATAGAAGGGACTAGTTGGGAGATCTTTTGGTTTCAAAGTATTTTGATATTGCTAGCCTTGATTTGCAACTATGTTTGCATAGGAGGGTCCAGACATGATGGAAGAAAGGGAAAAACAAAGAGAAACGAAGTGCTAAAAGAAAGGAATACCAATAAGATAACAAAGAAGGGTACATGAAGCCAATGGAGGTGGTATAGAGTCACCTGCTCTGATACCATGATTAAAACAATGTAAGTAATGAAATATTAGCTTCAAATTTTGTTGATGAGAATGTGAGCCTTTTATAGGCTAGAGGTACAATGGAACTGAAACAAACATAACATAATTTGTTAACCAATTGGGAGGAAGAAGAGAAAAGAATCTTTAGCAGAATTTGGCTACTTTGGTAAGGAGGAACCACTACTTAGCATGAGGTTCGGGCCTTATGGCCCAAACACAGGAGATAGCTGAAATTAAGAAGTCTAGAGGAAAACATATACTGGAGGTCCAAAGAAGATTAATAACAAGACGAAAGAGAAGCCCAAGAATTAAACAAACAAAGAAGCCTAAAACTCGAGTCCTAGAGAGGCCTAGAACTCGAGTCCAAAATAAAAAACATAAAAGCAAAAGTACCTGAGATTGTAAATGAATATGATTTTGGAGAAAAAGCACGCAATGAAATTAGATTCTTCTAGTTCTTCACTTGGAGATTCGTCACAAGCCATTGGAAGAATGGCTAAGAATGAGAAATTCTGCTATACATGGAGATCTGCACTAGTACCTCTTGAATGGTAGTGGAGGAAGTGATATGAGAGCCAACAACAAATTTAGATCTCAATAGATTATTCCAACAGCCCTTAAGTACTATCCCGATATTGTTTTCAACTAATTGTTATTATTTTCTATTAACCAAGCTACTCATTTTCGGTGTGTGCTACTTCTTGTTAATGGGACCTGAAGTGTAAAAGGAATATAAATCATTTGAGGTTAAAACCTTTTGTTATGCATAGAAGAAAATCTAATTTTTTGTTTTCTTGTTGAAGTCGAGATTATAAATTCTATCAACTTCCTGTAAATACTATTTTCAAAACTATTAACAAGAGCTGATAGCTTCAAATTCTCAAACCCAAGTTTCAGTTCTCTCAAACCTTAATTTCAGTTCAAACAAGAGTATAAGATGGTTTGATTAAACTTTTACCTTTATAGCATAAAAAATCTTTGAGTTAAAGGGTCGTTTGGTATTGCTGTGGGTTGTGATTTTTAATTATTATTTTGATATGCTTGTATTAATTTTTGTATTTTGTTCTCGATTCTTATACTGTATTAGTGTGTTATCTTTATTGATATTTATTTTAAAAATTAAAATAAAAAACCCCAACCATACCAAACTAGTCCAAGCGACCAAGTCTATAGAATGGGAAGAAGACATGAATGCTTCCTCTGAAGAAAGGAAGATGGCTTTACGCGGAGTTACTTTGGTAATTAAGAAAACTAAAGCGTTACTGTTAAGTGGCCTCTAGTAGTGGTCACAAAGGATATTTTAGTAAATTTATAAAAAATAAAGATAAAAGGAAATGTACAAAAAGAAATATTAAAAAGAGTGGGACCATGTAAAATTTACATTAGCCCCACTCAGTTCCCTATAAATTATCATTCCAAAATGACAAAATATTATAAATCAAACATCTCCGATTGAATGTTTATTCTTCGTCCTTAAGAATTTATAAAATTTTATTAATGTTATAAACTAATACGAAACGATTTATTTTTATGTTCTTAAATTTTATATTTAAAATTAATTTTGAACATGACAAAAGATTCTTTTCTAATTAACACTATTCTTATATATTTTATACTTTAAAAATCATTATTTCTTTTTAAAATAAAATTATTCTTAATATTTTAATTATTTTTATCATGTTTTTTTAAGTAAATAAAATATTTTTATTTTATTTTAAAATAAATTATTCTTAATACTTCAACTACTTTTATCTTTACTTTTATAGTATTAATAAAATAGATATATTTTTATGTAATTAAAAAGTATTATACTTTAATAAAATTATCTAATTAAAAAATTAATTTAAATCCTCTAATTATCTGTGCCAAATTGACATATTTTAATAATTTTGGCAAGTTATATTCCAAATTTTATATCAAAACAAACAAATAAATATATAAAATTTTACAGTAATAAGTACAAAAATAACAAAAAAAGTTTTTGTACACATCCCATTTTTATGTCACCAAAAATCATATTTATATAATAAAATACTAAAAAATAGTTGTTATTTAATTTAAAAATACATGTACGATTATACCATTATTGAATAATTAAAAGAATGGAAAGACATTCCTCTGCCAGTGTTTCACGGCTTAAGAACACAGCCGTCACAAAACTGAATATCGGACAAGAAGCTTTAAGGGCTCCAGACTTGCCGGAACACACGTGTGCTTATTCCAAAACGGTTGGAACTTGGAACAGATCTTGTAGAAGAAATGGAAAGTTATTATTTCTGAATCATACATAATAAAACATCCAAACTTAAGAACAGAGCAGAAAAGCTCATCAGCTATATGGAAGTAAATAATTTATGCAGCTCCTCCTAGAGTACAGCGGCAGATATCAAAGTTCGAACAACAGAAGATTGCCTAGTGAGGCTTCGAGCATGTTTTAGAATCTGTTTATTCACCATCCCATAATTCTTCCGCTGTCTTGTAGGCACCATGTTTCTCGTTCACAAAGAAAGAGCCTTTGATTAGCCTCTCCTGCAATGTTTACATGCAAATGATCAGTCAGGAGTCTAAAAACACAAAATCATCCTACATACTACATTCAGAGTACATGCCTGCTCAATTTCACTGAACTTGGAAAACAAGTCTTCAGGAATCGACCAGTCGAAAATGTCGATGTTCTGCTTGATCCTTGTCTCATTGGTGCTCTTTGGCAGAACACTATGACCCATTTGAAGGCCCCAGCGAAGAGCCACTTGTGCAGGAGATTTCCCTAATTTCTCAGCCACCATATTGAGAATAGGATTCTTAAGAACCTCAGTCTTAATACTTCCTGTACCAGGAGAGCCTAATGGTGAATACCCCTGCATTATGCACAAAAACAAAAGAGTCAATACATGGTATTTTGTTTGGGATTTCAATGTCAAAAGATATTAAACATATCAATAAAACCAAATGTGGGAACAAGAGTTGCAGAAAGTGAACTTACAGTGATATGAATTGACTTGGATTTACAAAACTCGTGAAGCTTTGGCTGTTGCCATACAGGGTGACATTCCACCTGGTTAACAGCCGGAGGCACACGAGCAATTTCTAATAGGTCTCCTAGCTTTTTCGAAGAGAAATTACTCACTCCGATAGCTCGAGCCTTGCCGGAGTCATAAACTGCCTCCATAGCTTTCCATGTACTTGGTATGTCAGGATGTGTTAGATTTTCCGCCTTAAATTCAGGTGCCGTCATTCTCACAGGCCAATGTATCTACAAAAGAGATATCCAGCATTTCAGAGAATCAATCAGAAAACTTCTTTTACATTGTAAATCCCAGAAACCGAGATAACCATACCAAATACAGATCTAAGTACTCAAGTTGCAAGTCCTGGAGAGTTCTATCCAATGCTTTTGGCACATCTTCCGGTAAATGATCAGAATTCCTGCAGAAATGATGCATTTTCTTAATGCTCATATTGTAAAATTCAGGTTTGTAGTCTGAAATCCACCATAGCTACAAGCTTTTTAGATCGGAAACAGAACAGCCTTACCAGAGTTTGGAAGTGATAAACAACTCTTCCCGTTTCACCACACCATCATGAAACAGCTTCTTCAGCGCGCAACCAATCTACAAAACAAACCATAAAAATTGATTCATTGAACTGATGATATTAACGAATAACGATCGTAAACTCTTCTATAGCCATAGAATCATCACCTCCTTCTCGTTGCCATAAACTCGAGCGCAATCAATGTGTCTATATCCAACCTGCATCAAACCCAAACAAACAAACAACACGAGGATTAGATACCCATTAAAACATAGTGATCATAACGAGATAAGTTGACAAAACGATAACGTGAATAACATTGAACTACAAACCTTGACGGCGGTGATAACGGCTTCTCCAACGACACCGGGGGCGGCCTGCCACGTTCCAAGACCAACAGAAGGAATTTTGGCTCCGGTGTTGAGTTTAAAGAATCTGAGTGATTCCGCCATTCCTTTTTTTTCTCAGACGCCAAACGCAAACTCACTTCTTCAAGTTCTAGTTAACTCTAGTTGAAGAATCAGAGACCATGAAGTGTTGTACAAATAAAGGTGACAGAAGAAACGAGAAGATGAAGGAAATAACTTCTTTTTTAAAAAAGAACCACTTGGAGCAGGGTGCACGCACCGACATGGAAGTGATGCCACAGCTTCGCCACGTGGCATTTCTAAAATATCTATTTATTTTTATTGTTTCCTAAATGTAAATATGTTAATAAACAATTTTAAATGAACGTAATATCGTGCTCAACGATTGAATTTTTCAATACATAAAACTAAGTTGCATACCCATTTACTTATAAATTAATATAATCATACTACATCATTAAGACTCAACTATACATATATAAATATTTTAAATTCTTTATAACAACTAAAGATATATATATATATATTTGATGAAATGCTAAAAGCGTGTTTGATATCCATTATTATTTTGATTTTTAATTTATATTTTTTAAATATAAAAATTTAAATAATAGTATAAAATTTTAAAATAATATATTAATATAATCTAAAAATTAAAAATAATATAAAATTTTAGTTCATATTATTAGCTTAGATTTATTAATGGTCTAAGTTAGCTTTCATAGAGCAATTTTATTAATATGTAATTTAGGACAATTAAATTTATGATTTATTATTAATAAAAATAATTTACAAGAAAATTAGTAATTAAGGAGTTTTTAAAATAAAAATTAGCAATTAAAAAGGCATAAACACATTTAGCATGATAACTTAACTGAAATTAAACATTAAGCATAATAATTAATC
>JAOXYD010000005.1:14519067-14534533 GCA_028565735.1 Pinacopodium congolense
ATTGATTAGGAATTAATTTAATATTGTGATTTAGGTAAAGGTTGAATTAGAATTCCACATAAATGACATGAATTAAATATTAATTCTTAAGATTGGCCATCTTAGGTTTAATTTTTAATTCTATTGTTAGGAATGAATTTGTGACACGTAATAGTCCTAATGATTTCCATAGGTAATAATAGGCTAATTGAATTTGTCAGTGAACTTAATCAAATTAGTCTAGAATTCTTATTCTCTAAGTTAGACAATCTAAGCTTGTGAGATTGTACCTTAGACTAGTCGTTCTCTAGTTGTTAATGCTATCGCGTCGTTAAATCTAGAGAGCTTATTCTAGATTGCCTCGTGATTAGGGATAGGTTTTCTATCGTATAGGACTTATCTAAAAATGGCGGAACTGAGGGTTTGGGAGCTTGTTTGAACCTATAGGTTAGCATCTCACACCAATCGCAAGTTATATGTTTCGAGGATCGATTATAAGTCTAGAATTCCTGATATGTCTTCCATCCATCTTTTGTATTTTTTATTTGCTTCTTCTTTATTCGTCTTTAGTATTTAGTTTTGATGCCTTTGTTTCCAAGAGTTTTGTTTTCTTTTTGGCAACATTAGAAATAGAAATACACTCTAGTTCTCTATGGAATCGACCTTGTTGCCCTAGCTACTTAGTTAGGTTATTTAGGTATTTTTATTATTTGGTAGCTTACAACGAGTTCATCAAAAGCTTTATAAAAGTTTAATGTTCCTATTGCTAAAAAAATCCCATTACGTAATTTAGCAAGTCTTAAGGGAGGGAAGTACCATGCCAAGAACTTCTCAGCTAACTATTTCTAAGGTATAATGGAATCAAGTGAATTTGATTTTAGTTATGATTTTTTATGACTCTGCAATGTTAAGGGAAACAACTGCAACCTTATGGCCTCCTCTGATACACCATTCAATTTAAAGATGGCAACTCTGTTCAATTCGATAAATTAGGTGAAAGTTCTCTCTATCACAATCTATTGATTGAATGCATGTCTTGGTTTTATAGAATCTATTGTTTCATTTAAGCTCACTTATAACTCAGATGTCTTATGTAAGTCTATCTCTAGTTCCCCCTACAAGATATTTTGTTAATAAAATGATTTAATGCATATAATTGATCTCTTAATCCAATCATACACAAATCAAAGCTTTGAAAACAAGGTTTACATTCATTTAACAATTGAATTCAAAGATCATAATCTTCCATTAAAAAACCTAATTTAAAATCTAGAACTCAAGAGTTTATATAAGAATAAAAATAAATAATACATTCTAGAATTTGTAAAAACCCAAATCCTATGAGAAAATTAGTTCATGCATATTGAATTAATCATACAAACAAATATAAGCAAGAAGGAATAAAATCTCATGGAGAATTTATCTTGAATTCTTAATGCTTGATGTATGAAATCCAGCCCTTAATCTTTAATTAATGTGTTTGAATCTATTGTTCTCCATCAAAATTACATGAAAACTTTTTGAAACTGTTTAGGACTTGTCTTCATTAGAGTGGTGGCTTCTCTCTGACTTTTTAAGGCTTGTAAGACCTAAAAACCCACAAAATTAGGTCAAGGGAGCATGGCTCCTTGAATTTCCCACATCTTGGGCCATAGTTGTAGGCTATGGTCTTTTGTTGTAATTTCCAACTTCTTCCACTTTGGTCTTTTTGTCATATCTTCTTCTCTACTTCCGCTTTGGCCATGAACATTGGTGTGGGGCTTCATCACGTGATGTTCTTGCATCCCAAATAAAGCCCATAATAATTTTAACTTTACAAATGCATCCAATGTCTCACCAAATTCACTTGAACAAAAGTTAATACTTGTTTAATATTTTCTTGCTCTTCTATTTATATACTCTTCATGGCTTATCATGTGGCTTTGAACTTTGGTATGGAGCTTCCTTCCTTAATGTTCTTGGATCCCAAATTAACTCCACACCATTTTCAATCCTAAAAGTGAATCAAATTATTCTCTAAATTCCTAGGAAATGTGATAAAATATGATAATCACATAAGTAATGTATCATTCAAGGATTTTAACTACAATTGCACAAAAATCACATGAAATTGCATCCAAAACTTCTCCTATCAAGAACAAAATGATGCCTCAAATATGTGTGTTTTGAGCGTTATCATATAAGAAGAAGTTAATGTAGAACAACCCTCTAGTTTTGAAAATTTCAATGCATTCAATCACATTTGTAAGTTAACCAAAATTTTGTATGGTTTAAAACAAGAACCAAGGAGAAAATGGTTTCATTAAAGTAAAATTAGATATAAAATTGTTCTTTAAAGGGGATAAAAATGATAATCATATTTAATAGTACTAATGAGTCTTTGTGCAAAGAACTTTTAAAGTGTATGAGTGAGTTCGAGTTATGTAATGCATGATGAGAGAGTTGGATTTCTTTATTGGGCTTCAAATTAAACAATTGATGTAAGAAATCTTCATGAATAAATCAAATTACACTAAAGAGTTGTCAAGTGCTTTGTAATAGACAAAGCCAAACCTTTAGGCATACTTATGATCACATTAACTAAACTAAACAAGGATGAGGAAGGAAACCATTAGATTTAAAACTTTATTGAGGTATGAATAGAAGTCTAGTATAACTTACTACTAATAAACATGTAATCATGTTTAGTGTATGTTTATGTGTTAATTTTCAAACATGCCCGAGGAATCTCATCTATTAGTTGTTAAACACATCCATAGGTATTTGTGTGATACAACACATTTATGTCTTTTGTATTTTAAGAACTTTTTCTTACACTTAGTTGGGTACTCGGATGTTGAGGAATACATGTAGTTCATGTCAAATTTTATGAAATCCATTATTTTTAGGGTTTAAGAAGAAAAAAAATTCCATTATTGCAGTGGTAGCCATTGTCCATAAATTTAATGATTTAGGCAACAACTTAGGGAATATAATATAGAACTCATCAAGATACTTATTAGTTCCATTTATTTGATTAAAAATCCTATTCAACATTCTAAGACAAGGCGTAAATCAAATGTAAAATGGAGATATTAAGTTAGGATGATTAGATACAATACATAACTTAATCCATATTTTTTCTAAAACAATAAATAGGGATAGGTTTTACATAACTAGAAGAGAGTTAGGCATGATAGATGGTAATTCATTATGACATTTTCTTGTTTGTATTCTTATTTTTACCTTTCCAGAAAAAAGGAAACTAGTGTATGATATTGTGTTATATTTAAGTGAGTTTAATTTTTAATAAGTTATGATGCATGAATTTAAGAAGAGCCTTAAATTTAGGGGAGCATTAAATTTTGATGAATTTATAGAGAGTCTTTAAATTTTAGGGAGTACAAAAGATTGCTAACAAATTTTTAAGTTGTTCTCAAGAGGTCCCATCTACTAAGTTATATAAACAGAATTTGCAGCTACTAAGTTACAAAACCAATTAAGAGGAGATCAAAGATGGAACATTATGTAAGCTGAGGGATCATCCTGATGACTATGAATGACTACTGCAGAACTCTCAGAAACAGTTTTGAGTTACTGCAATTTCAGGAGCAATGGCTATTACAGCAGACAAAGGTTGAGTATTTGGACCCACGAGTTCATCATATTCACCAGATGTGATAAATCTACCCATTTATTTCCATTCCTTATGAAGCACCGTTATACTTGGCTTCCATTAGTAACTTCGAGAAATTGCTCTAGAATTAAGTTCCCACCATCATCAAGCTTCTTAATATTATTAATATTGTATAGAAGTTCTCTCAAAGTCTACCTCAATACAAATTCTTGCATAAACAATACACTTGAGAGAAGAAGTTTTTTCATCCAGAAACATGGGTTTTCCCAGAGCACTTGCAAGGTTTCTTAACCCATCTGTGGACAAATATTCTAATGGGATGCTATAGAAGTTAATCAAAATTGAAGCTATGTTCTGGTTGAGCTAATTGAATTCTATACCCTGACGCTACTTCTTAATGAAAAAGGGTTTTTTGCCTATGTGCAAAAGACCTGATATCAAATAAAAAAGGCTTTTACTGCTATCAAATTTTTTGTTCTGAATTTACTCAAGACATGTAATCCCTAGGATTCTATATAATCCCTAATTCTTAGGATTAGTCCATAGTTTTTAGGGATTTAATAGATGATAGAGATTAGGTTCCTAATTAGGCTTTTCAGTGAGTGTATATATACCTACACCTATAAAACATTTGAATAAATGAGAACTTTTGTCACAGAGTTCTCTTACTGTGACATGTAAGTTTATATATGATGTTACACAGCCAAAGGTGGCAGCTCAATACATCCATAGCAAGATTCCCACTTAGTTCTATGAAAGGGATTGATGCGGGAGCATATTCCAATTTAGTGATTTATATTTACTTCTTTAGTCTTCATAAAATTTTCCTAGTTATGTTAGGTTTCCTTTTCAAGAAGGTAATACTTGGTTTTCATGTCATAATTAAGAATATTTCTAGGACTTGTTTTTCCTATTCCGGATAGAGTTTCTAGTAAGAACACTATTAATAGGGGTTTTGCTGGAGAAATACAGCAGTGGGTTATTTACATTTTTATCAAAAGAAGTTTTTGTGATAAGTCCCAATTGTTCCAGCCTCAATCACCTTTATCCTACCCCTACTACTTTGATAAATTTGCTGCCATAAACCTTTTCGTTACATCAGATGGTGTACCTGCAAAGCTATCTTCAATACTTAAGGTCATAGTTCTGCAGCTTCAGTCACTCCTGTGTTAATTCGTTTGATTTTGTAACACATCCGAAGATTGGTGAAGAATGTATAGCAACTTTATTCAATTGCAACATTAAAAAACTTAAGGAAAAATAGGCTTATGCATACTCGTATATGCAAAGACCATATAAATCAAAAGCAAAATGCAGAGAAGCAACGACAAAAATGCAATCGTCAAAAGATTTAAAATGAGCAAATATAATGATGTCATAATCCTAGAGCAATTAATGATAAGGCGTTAATGTGACAGTCTCAAAATCTAAGAATCTAACTGCAGATTGGTTATCGATTTCTAGAAATTTTAAAGTTCTTCCACATAAAAACAGTAGTAAGAATCCCAAATACATTACTAACAAAAATGTTGAAGGGGATTTTGGAAGTCACTTAAACAAACTAAAACTTCATTGCTTAAATGCAGAAACGAGAACATTCAAAAACTATACATTTAATCATGGGGATTCTAATATCCAAATAGCAGAAGAAATTAAATGCAGAAACAAGAAAATTCGAAAACTATACACTTAATCATGGAGATTCTAATATCCAAACAATAATCTTCTGCAGATTCTATTCTGGAAATCAAAGAGGATGGTCTAGTTGGTACTGAGACAGTACCCTTTCCTTATCAACCAAGGCTCAATTCCTATGGGGGTACTTTAGGAGTAAATTGAACAGTGTGCCCTAAGATGAGAGGGGACTTGGTCTCAGCCAAAGTTCAAGGTTATCCCTAACATTAATATCAAACAGAATATCTTTGGAAAGGTTACATAATGTTTCTACCAATTACACGATTCAAAAGGAGAAAAGAAAAGAGAAGGAGAAGAAGATTAAACCTCGATAAATTCCTTGAATGCATGAAAACTAAAACCAATATCAAACCACTTAGATACATAAACTGCAAGTTCCTTGTACACGACGAAGATTAAAAAAATTCCAGATTACTGAATATGCAAGAAGTAGGAAGTTCAATTACAAAAAGGCAAAATGTCCAATTATATGAAAAAGATCTTCCATGCACATTGATACAGAAGCAGGCTAATTCTAAAATGTTTAAGTAAAAGAACACTTACAAAAGGACAATGGTGGTCCATGTCCAGTATACACTTCCCACATGTCCGACAATGATGAGTTCTAGGAGACTTTGGCCTCGAACAATAGTGACAGAATGTGTAGTTGTCAAGGTGACCCTGGCCCACAATTGGATAGCTACCCCATTCTATGATTGGTGGTGTTCCAGCACAGCTGAAGGCGGAAAGACTGAACATTGAAATAGTAGCTATCGACAAAAAAACAGTTATGACTGAATGGAAAATACCCCACAAATAGCTGGTAGAGAAGACAATAGGATATACTGCCCACACACCACCACCTGCACTTCAAAAGAATGGCTCAAAGTTTAGTTGACAATGAGAATGAAAAATAATATATGCATAGGAAAACTTACTCATTGGTGTTAATTTTCTAGAGATGGAAGATGCATGACATGGCCATTCTGGATTGCCTTACAATTTTGAATGTAATAAACAAGTAACATAAAATTACACCATGAGGTTAATCATAAAACCTTAATGATTAAGTTATCCAAGTGGCTGTTCAAAACAATGATGAAGAATGACAGACACATTATGACAATGAGAGAAACAGGGACATTCGCAAGACAAATTTACTCCACCTTCTAATTCTCGCAAAGTTACAATAACTCTGATTCTCATTTTGTGAGTTGTCAAACATATGAGCAATAAAGAGAAAATAGCCAAGAAAATGGAAATCCCATGTATGTATTCTGTACCATCAAGAATGAAATCAGTGACAGATTCAACACCAATCAGAATATGTAGAATTAAGAGAGCGAATAAATAAAATCATCCCATCATAGTTCCCATGCCAACAAATTCAAGATATTCTTATAGCCTTCAAAATTTCTTAGAAAATAAAGAAATATGGAAACGACGCCTTCAAACCATTCATTAAACATGGACTGCAAGCAATATTCAGGCCCATTTCTATGAGATAAGCTCAAATCTTCCCAAAATTATGCAACAAGGAAATTTTTTTTAAAAGATGGAGATAACAAGCCATAGTTTATATCATCATACCATAAGTTTCAAATCTATCACAAGCACCTAACCAAATAGTGGGTCTAATTTGCACCCTAAAAAAACATGTATGTCTAATTTTAGTTATTAAGAAGGAAATAAATAAAAGATAACACTATCTTCTACACCCTTTGGAAGTAATCATAACCAACTTCGGTGTGTGCAACACTATCTTCTACACCCTTTGGAAGTAATCATAACCAACTTCGGTGTGTGCGACAATAACTAGAAAAGTTTAGGTGCTATTTCCTTTACTAGTAAGTTTTCCTTTTTTAAGGGTACCACTAAAATGGATATTCCCAGCTATTTTCTCTATACTCTCATTTCCTTTTGGTGCCAAATCAAAATAGATTTATTTTGAGATATTTTCTTAGGAGAGCAAAAAATGTTTGATCTCTTGCCTCGATAGGATTAAGTGAGCCATTCTACATATCTGTACATGTTCAATTTATTAGTAAAAGGATAAAAGATTCTTCTTAATTCTAAAATTTTGGTGAAATATGATGCTCATCTTTCACATAGGAGTGATTCCTAAACCCTAAAAGTGAGGAACAAAATTATGTGATATTAATAGTTTATTTGTTCCAAAGATATTGGTGCCATGAACAGCATGAGATCTAAAAAATGTCCAATTGAAATTCACCACTAGGGCACTGGAATTTAAGAATAGGGAATTAAAAAGAAAAGGATAATAGTAGGAAAACTGTTAGAGTTTATAACAAAAAACCAAGAAACACTCTTAGTCTTTGACAAAAATAAAATTAATAGTATATAGCAATAATAGGTTTCTAGAAATCTCATCTAAATTAGGAGTCATTCTTAAGGATAACAATCACTTTTAAATGAATGTATCATAAAAACTCAAAGTCAAATTTCATAATTGAAGAAATAAAACTCCCTTATGTGCATTCATAAACTAAACAAACAAATATATAGACTTGGCCACTAAATGCTACTAATGCAAGGAATCAAACATTATTGCTCACCATGATATTAAAAAAAGAACTCATTCAATGTCAGATAAGGAAAAGAAATTTCACTAGAAAAATAGCCTTACAGAAAAACATACTCTAGTGAAGCTCCTTAAAAGCAAAAAAAGATAACTACAAAAGAAAATCCAATTCCATATGCTTCATCATTCTCCCTAGCTTGATAATGTCAACCTCAATTGTTAACCATCATCATATATGTTTTTCTCTTTTGTGGATCCAATTTCTCCACAAAATCAAGAACTTTAATGCATATTTCTTGCAACACCTACCATATTAGGTTTACGAATTAAAAAGAAATGGATAAGCTTATGAATCACTCATATGGTTTGAAATACATAAACTATTAGTATAACACCAACAAGTCGTTAGAAATTACTTCTAGAGTTTGAGAATCACTAAAAAGGAGTCACTCTTTAAAAAAAAAGAAGTATAATTCCCAATGTTGAAGGAAAAAAATTAAAAAAAGAACTCCCTATTCTTTGTATCCATAAGCTGAACAGATAAGTACATAGACTTAATTAAGCTCTAGTGCATGGAATCATTTGAATAAAGTCATGGGCCAGAGTTTGGGGTTGACAGATCATTATGGAGCCGATGATTGAAAGAAAAAAAGATCATTTGAATAGTTGGTAAATTTTACTGCTAAATTTGAGAAGATTCAAACAAATATTTTACTTTCTTAGTCATATATATCAGATTTTACCAGTATTTTCTAACATTTCTTGTTCTTGATTATCGAAATCTCTAAACCAATGTGATGGTTTTTTTAATATGTTTTACTTGTCTTTACTCCGTAAATCACCGGGGCACTTGCTTCAATTATCTTATGAACAAGAGAGAGAGAGAAACAAAAAACAAATCAATGAAAGAAACAAGATAAGTTTCTTCATGACTGCATACACAAGGTTTTGCAGGTAGCAAAATAAAACAAAAGAAGAAGGGGGTTTTGCAAGTGAAAAATGAAATTAATGTGTAATATAAAGAGAAAGAGAAGGAAGACAAAGTTGAGAGAAGAGCCAAGAAGCCATTAAAACTTGACTTCAGAAATGTCAAATATATCAATACTAAGTTAAGATTTCTATCACCCATCAGCTAAACAGAGACAAAGAGAGTGTGTTTGCATGTTTGCTTGCATGCGTCTGTTTGAAAGTGTGTGTGTGTTTTGTAAACGAAAGCACTTCAATCGAGTTATTTAACTACTTCTTATTGCCACTAGAATCAACACTAACCATTTTTCATCAAATCCTATTATCACCACATATATCATGTTTGAAATCTTCAAGGTTTCTAATAGTTCAAAAGAGGAAACAATACCAAATTTTCTCAAGTGAAATCAGCAATGTTACAGCACACTCAAGATGTCAAAAGGTAGCAATCGCAGGAATAACATGAAAATAGCACAGAAATACGACTATGCCTTGGCAGGGAAAGAGAGAATGTAGTGACATACATATCACAAAGAGCATGAAGCCAAGAAGAACACATACAAAGCACCGGTCACGGATCTGTCTCCACCATAAGTAATAGTTATCAGATTTTTGTTCATTTTGCTTGGTTACTGCTCCACACCAGCCACACTTGAAAACAGTTGAGTATGATGGAAGAAGAAGGCGCAACCCACAACCCCAACAAGTTGCCTCATAATCTTCCACTACGGTTGTCACAAGCTGCTCATGCAGGCGGTAAAAACAATGATTTATGAGACGAATGTGAGAAAAACCAACGAGTTAGCTTTTGTTTCTCAAAAAATGAAAGCAAGTCATTTTATTCAAAATTAAATGAAGTACAAGTAAATACAAAAACAGGAAGAAAGGTCCCAAGACAGCCTTCATTTCAAACAGTTGGAGGAACTAATCCGAACAAAAAATACATTTCCCAAGCAACCAGAGGAATAATGATAAAAGGGTATATCAAATTTTTGGTAGATCAATAAAAGATTAACAGGAAAAAAGATTTGACGAGACGAATATCAAGAAAGATGTGTTCTTTCCACATGGACTTTGTCCATCAGATAAAATGTAATAATTTTAATAGGTTCTCTGTAACCATACGAATGGATGTTACCAATTTAGTTCTTAACGAACGAAGTTAAACTTATCACCACGTAACATTCATTAGTGAACACAAAAAGAGACTTCTTTTCTCAAAGAAAAGGACCTAGGATGGATGAGAAGAGAAAATGAGACCTCGGAAGATTCAGGCATTGCTCGTTAATGGAGAAGAATGTACCGAAACACCTGGAATCCAAACCCCGTATTAAAGCAAATAAAGGCGGAGGAGGAGGAGGCAGCGATTGATTTCTTTCCCTCATAAAGAACCAAAACGCAGAATCTGTATCGGTTGGCTTAATACGGACACAAACAGAAGATCATATTTGATTGTATTTCTTTTCCCCCCGTTATAAATTTTGTTTTGGAATTTCTTAGGAACAGAAGGACGATTGCTGCATGGATGGATTGGGCTGAAGGGGTTTACTTCTAGGATCGAGAGACCCCCTTCTCCTGGCCCCTTTCTGACTTCCTATTACGCTAGAATAAAAAATTATTATTTTTAATTATTAAGATAATAAAAGCTAAAGAGTGGTAATTGCAATTGCAATTATTATTCTACAAGCTTTTCTTCTCTGTAAACCTTCTTTTCTTTCTCGACTCTTCCACCACTACAGCTGTCACTATTTCTTCACTTTTTTCGAATCTTATTCTCTTGAATTCTTCTTCATCGCAACCCAACAACAATATCATTTCCACTTCCGATGATTCCAAGCTCCTTGACTTGGACTAATGGTCGGAAGATGTTCGTTAACCAAATTTTGGCTTTGGTGCTCTTCGTATAAGATATTTACTTCAATAGATATGAAAAAGGATTGTTATAATTAATTACTAATATTTATATGTTACGGTCCCTAATGCTTGTCCATAAAGCTACAAGCTTTATTGATGTTACTACTATAATATAGCGGATAATTGTAATTAATTATAATAGGCTACATGCATCATCTTTGTTGATAAAATTGATGTTGTCGGGCTAAGAAAGAAAACAATGGGGAGGTCAAACAAATAAAACATTACATAATTACTTGTTGAAATGGATGGTTTTAAACAAAATGAGATATCTACTAATCGTATTAGTTTATATAATTGACTACATATTTCTAAACTATATCATCTTACATTTTGTATAATTTAATATTTCATTCCATAACAAGTCTTGATATTATTATTATATATATATATATATATATTAGTGGTTTATCTTATACATAACCATTAAATAATTTGTATAAAAACTAGCTTGTTATGTATTAAGACATAGAATGTTTTTATATATTGTCGTATTTAATCATAGTTTTGGTTGTATTTTACCCTTTACATAATTGTGGAAGTGTTTGTACATAATCGTCTTATATTTTGTATAGAGTATTATTATGTTGCCCACTATGACATTATATGTTTTATACACTGTGGTCCTTAATTATAATTGAAGTCATGGATTGCATTACATATATCAATTGTATCAATCGTACATCATCATCACATGGTTTTTGTATAGTTGTAGTATGTCATGTTTATGGTGTCTTACATTTTGTACAATTTGTTATTTTATTCTATAACAAATCATGGTATACATGTACATATTAGTAGTACATCTTATACATAGTAATAAAAGAGTTTGTATAAATAATTGGTTTATTATGTACCAAGATAAAATGTTTTGTATGTCGTATTTTATTAGGAGTATTTTACCCTTTATACGATTGTAATAATAGTTGTGCATCATCATCCTATACTTGATGCGGAGTATTAGTATATTTATCTACGTTCACCCTAAGCTTCACTAATTCTTGTGAGTATGAAAATTGTGTATAATAACATTTTTAAATATAAAATCAAATGTATCAACTTAAGATGTTTACATTATCCACACATTTAGTGTCACCAATGAACTACATTTGTAAGAAAAATTAGAGACATAAATGAGGGAAAAACAATACTATGACCATTTATATTCTATATCATCGTTTACTTAAAACTATACCATGGCTTTATACAAAAGTAATTGTGTTTCTTTGTAAACCATACAATGCCTAAGTACAATGCAATCTACAACTTGATACAATTATTATATGTAGAAGTCATCTATTTACATTAGCATTTGTGACTTCCAAAAACATGAAAATATGTAATTCATGATCAAACCTTAACAGTGATTATTATACTATATCTAATCATTTTCAATTTTATAAATTATACAAGCTTATATGGACAACACTAACTTATGATGAAATTAATTAAGCAAACTACTTTATTTAACCACTCTTTTACATTCACAGTGTATGTATCCTCTGCCTTATTTGTCCTAGTAGTTTCATCACTCCATATCTAATGTCAATACTATATGACTGATCCTGAAAATCCTCTGCTTCCTATGAAGATTTTTAATTCTTTTAATCCCTTTTTACATTTTTGTTCTCACATGTAGTATTTTCCTTCTTTTTCAACTCTTCATTATCCTTGTTTTCTTCCTTTATGTTATACCTGTGAATCACAATAATGCCTTTTTATCATTCTTTCCATATGTTTAACCATATTAAGCAAGAAAAAATGATCACAATAACGCTGCCTCTACCCATTAGTCCTAATCTAGTCTTTTGTAATTAAGAGCATTTAAAAATACACATAAAAGAATATCAACTTTGAATAGACTAATAATCCATGTAAGCCCTAAAGGCACTCAAGAGGGGGGGTGAATTTAGTATTAAAAAACAAAACTTTTTTGCTGAATTAAACTTAATACCCAACCAATTTGATTTAATGAGATATATAAGAGTGAATGCTAAAATAATAACACATAATATGTGATAAGTAAAGAGAGTAGAGACGAGAGGGCAACATACACAGTTTGTTAAAGAAGTTCACCTACCCCAAAGATAGGCTACATCTACTCTTCAACTACTTGTTAGATATCGTTATTTACTATTTAAAACAAAAAAATTACAATCTTTTTCTAGGTAAAAAGTAGCCTTTATAACCTGTTACACTGATTTGGTATCGTTATTTTTAATTCAAATAATTCAATCGATTCACATGCAATTCCAATTCAAATCTAAATCAACCTAACGACAATGTACCGGACCCAAGTAATCAAGTGAAGCACATTTAAGACTCTGAAATGTCGAACCCACAGAGAAAATGTGTGACTACTGGAGCAATTGGCTTACAATTATCTAAGGAACCTTAAAGACCTTAAAACTAAAGGGGTTAGATGACTAAAAAAACTCAAAAAAAAAAAACTTTCCAACTCTTTAATTGAATTCTAATTTGTCTAAAGATTACCAATTAACTAACTTCCTGAGGATTAGGCCTAAATGACTCAAGTGACTTATGAAATGAATTGAAATCTCTAATTTAGGGCCTTCACTAACTCAAAGCATAGCTATGGTTAAGTCTATGTCTTTTCTCTAACCACCTAAATTGAAGTTTGGTTATGCATCAATTAATAGGCATTAGATTTAAAGTTTAAGAAGTTTTAATCCTAAATCCCATTCAAGATTAGTGCCCTTATGGTAACCAAGGTTAATTTATCGAATCTAATGATTAAACCATGTTATTTATAGATTTTTCCAATGATTTAGGTAGAGATTATCGAATCCTAAACCATCTTAAATCATATTCTAAGTGGCGAACTCAAAACAAGAATTAAGTTCTCATATAAACAAAGAATATGATCCAATTATGTGTTAATCATGCACTTAAGACATTCAAGGACCAGTCCTAAGCTAGCATTAAGCTTTAAACATCACAAATAAACAAGAATTTTCGGATTGAAAGCAAGCAGCTTATATCTTGCATAAATAAGAACTAGGTGATTACAAAACAAGGGATTTGAGTTTAATAAGCACCAAATGATGAAACCAATTGATAGACAACCTCCCCACACGTCTAGAAACACCCTTGAATCTTCAAAACAATTGGAAATTACAATCTATAAAGCTGAAAAAAGAAAAAGAAACTAAACACTTAAAAACTAAAGGAAGAAGAAAGAAAGGGAGATTTTGATCTGAATTCCCCTCTCAATTTCACTTTAGCTGCCTAAATTTTGATTCCCAAAGCTTTATTTATATGTCTAAGGCAAGTGGGTACAATTTGGGAGCAAGTTGCATCTAAAATATTCCAATTGCGTAGGAAAACGACGCTTGAACAATAGTAAAATGGTGCCTGCTTTACCTCACTATTTTAGTGTCTAAAGAGTAAACCTTGGGTGAACAGGAGTAAAACGGTACCGTTCTAGTCTCCAGGGTTGGTGAACAGGAGTAAAACCCAAGGAAAATAAGAGTAAAACCTTGGGTTAACAGAACCGTCATTTTACTCTTTTTTACAAAATTTTCTACTACATTTCTCAGATTTTCTTCAAGTATTGGCTTCTAACTACAATGTTTAATATTTATAAACATAATTAAGTACTTTAACAACAAATTGGAGCAAATGTACATTAATTTACATAAAATTGATAGGAAAATGCATTGAAATCATAACTTAATAACTCCCCCACACTTAGCTTTTGCTTGTTCTCAAGCAAATCATCAAATCATCAAATCATCAATCTCAAAATAGCCTATAAGCATAGGAAAACTTGCTTAACTTATCAAACCCAATTATTGACACCTTTCCTTAATCATTTAATCATCAAACAAATCATTATAATGTTATTTGATTAATCAAGCATGTAAAGTAACAAAGGACTTTAAATAGCTTCATATTCTTTCAAACTTCTACCTAACTTGCATCAAATGGTTTCCATGATAAAATGAACATGCACAAGCGAAATGACTAAACTTTTAAGCAAATTCACACCTTTTTAACCATTAAGCACAAACTTAAGCACATATGTGAGCTTTTAAGGCTTGATTAAGAGGTCATTCAATCTTTTTACGAGAATGAATATTTTGTGTGAACATCCCCAATTACTCAATTAACTCACCTCACATCAACTGACTACTAGCACCGCTCTTTAACTTCAACCAATTGGTTCGAAGCTAGTGAAGTGACTAAACATTGCTCACATTTTCAAAATTTAAGCACAATTTTTCATTTTTTTCTTCTTCTCTTTTCATTTTTCCATTGAACTTGATTTTGAATTAAAACAAGATAATGAAAATGCTAAAAGATGTCACAAAAAGCTTATATGCATCTTATACATGGAAATTCATAATGCTTATCAAATATCTATAATCCAAAACATGAAGCTATAAAATTTCATTGTTAATAAACATGCTTAATTGATAATGTAACATCTCAAAACATCAAAATGATCAAATTCAACATAAAAAATGTCAATAAAAGGCATTAAAATCGAAATTTTTTCCATAAATTATAAATTATCTTGAAAAAGATGCTAAAATGATATACTTTAGAACAAATCAAGCGTAAGTGTGAAATAACCATTCCCTCCCCCACACTTAAATTGAACATTGTCCTCAATATTCATAAAACCAAATAATAAAACATAAATATGAGGGAAAAAGGAATAGAAAGCAGGCGGAAGGAAGATAATATCATTTGAAGATCCATTGAAGGTGCATAATGAAAACTTGCTCCAAAAGATAGCAACGATTGAA
>JAOXYD010000005.1:14538951-14565271 GCA_028565735.1 Pinacopodium congolense
TGTATTTTTTGATGTTTGATACATATATATACAACTTTCATGAAGGAATCAAATTTGATTTCTGCCATTAAGGGTTTTAAAAATTGGTTTGAAGTTGAGTTTTGGTTGTTGTTCACATTTAAGAGCAATATGTAGTATGTTAGGTATAAATTTCTAAATAATGAACCAAATTGCATCAACTTTATTTCTTTAGAAACTTATTACATAGAGGAACATTTTTTTAGAAGAACATATTACCTAAAAACCTCAGTTTCTATGTCAAAATGGCCATATAAAACTGACCTAAAAACTTGTCCTAAAAAAAAGTAGCTGATTAAAGACAGGGTGAAATCTAGTTTCACTCTTTTAATTATTTTACATATCTTTAGAAAATTAATTTGAAGCAACTCAAAGAATAAATGTTGTATATATAGTTCTTGGCTTGACCTCAGTGAGAACGGTTTAACAAAGGAGTGACTAGAGCTCGAGTTATACTTATTTCCCTAATACTACCTGTGATAGACCCCTGTGCAGGATAAAATTCTAATTTTAGACTTTCAATCTATTTTACATATCATTACAGAATGAGTTTGAAGAAACTCAAAGAATGAAAATTGTTAATATAGGTATTAGCTTGATCTCAGTGAAAACGGATTGATAAACAAGTGACTATAGCTTGAGGTATGCTTGTTTTCCTTGTATTTCCTATGACAGACCTATGTACAGGAACCTTATATTATTTCTTGATTTCTTTGGACTTTAAAACTTGAATTAGTCAAAGGATAAAATTGTGAGAAATGGTTAGGAAGGTAAAAACAAATTGGGGTTTTGGGCAATTGATGAACTATATAAGGTTAAGTTTTAAATGGATTTGTTAAGACGTGTTATGAACTTTATTTGGTATTCGATAACTGCTTAGTGTGTTCATGAATGAATGAATTCCAACGTCTTATGTATTATGAATTGGATTTGGATATTTGTGAATTGGGAATTTTTGTGATGATATTGTGTTAATTCTGGACTAACAAGTGTCTGAGGAGTTTGATAATTGAGATCATATGGGAAGTGTTTTCTATTTGTGTGAATAGACATACTTTGTGAGGACTCAATACCTCTTTTGATGCCTTATTGCACATACTTGTAATTATATGACATTTTAGGTTATTTTAAAATCAATGAATATGTTAAGTTGAAGAAAAATAGATTAAGGTTGTATGTGTTGCAATATATCCCTCACATGAGAATAATAAAATGAACCTATTTTGTTTTAATACTATTAAGTCATAGTCATGGGTATATAGGCATGCCTAGAAGGGTCTATAGCTGCTCCTATGACGCTTCGATGTCTCCTATTCCTAACACTTCGGTATCTTTTGTTACTGACACCTCGGTGTATCTTGTTATTGAGATATATGTCTCTCTTGTTCTATGATATCGATCACGATATCTTCTATATTAGTCTCGTTAACCACTTATATATAAAGGACTAACAGACTAACATATTTTGTATTCTATTATAAGCTTAGCTTTGATATAAATAAATGTTGTTCTGAAACAGCTAAGCTCTGTTCTGAAATAAACAAATTATGTTTTGTTACAAACAAGTTCTGGTTTGATCTTATCATATTTAGTACTGATATTGGTGAGTTTTGCTCTAAAGAAAATGTGTAATCTCTTCTTACATGTTATATTTTGTTATGAGTATTTGAATTGTTTTTGAATATGTGAACATATGGATGACTGTTTGTAATAGTTGTCAACTTATATCTATTTAGTTTATTCCCCACTAAGCTTTATACTTAGTACGGTGATTTTTCCCCTTGTAGGCTCATATAGGAAGGCTTGAAAACTGGGACAATAACAACCACAATAGCCAATAAAGAATGTGTTTTGTTTTACGAATGTTTATCTGAGTTCTATGTAATAATATGAGACATGATGTATTTTGTTAAAAGTTTTTGAATTTCATATATGTACTATTTTGTTTAAGGATCTGTAATGTAATAACTTTAATTTGGGATGGTGTTATAGTTGAGGCATATATTCGGATAAATTCAGTGTGTTGGTTAAATTATGTCTGAAGTCAAATATGTATGGAAAAAAGAATGATTGGTTGTTTGAATTCGGGGAATGCATTGTATTGTTCTGATATGTTTGAGTCCTGTCTAAAGTAACATTTGCATATCCTTCAAGGGGTATATAAGTGTAACATATTAAGTTTTTTTTTGGTTAAAATTGGGTTTTTTTAGATTTTAAGGCTGTCGAAAAGCTAAATCTTACGAACTGCTTCTGAGATTGTTTTTTGATTAGCGAGTAATTTTTCGATCTATTAGTGATTACCATACAAGGTAAGAAAAGATTGATTATTATAGATCTATTCTTAATAACTAGAACCAATTTATCCATGAATATGTTGAATTACTTATGCATCAAAGATCAATTACATGAATCAAGATGGAAATAAATTCCTTTAACTAGAAGTATGTTTTATTGAATTTCAAATCAATTTATTTCTTTTGTTTTTAATATTGCATTTTAACAAGATTTCTGACACCATTCTCTAAAGAGACAACCTTACTCTACTGTGCTATATTAATATTTTGAGTAGGTTAATGATTTTTAGTTGATTTGACACTTGTCAAATTTTAGAGCCATTGTTGGAAAGTGAATTAGGTTCTTAAAAATTTCTTCTATATTATTAAATATAAATCTTTTTTTCAATTTGATTAAATGTGAAAGTTAAAAAATAATTTAATTAATCTAAATAACAAAAATAATTTAAACAATATAAAATAAATGCATAAAAGTAAAAGAGTAGGGAAGAAGAACACAAACAATTTATTCTAATTTAGAATTGTCCACTTGCCCTTATGTCTAGTTCTCAATATCAATGTTGAGATTTTTCCACTATTACAATTAAAACAAATACAACGTTAGATTTACAATCCTTTTTTAAGGCTCAAAGATAACCTTTCACTCTTCTTTTTGAGGCTAGGGAATAACCTATTACTTCCTTTTCTAAGGCTAAAGGATAACCTTACAACCCTCTTTTTTTTCAAGGCCCAAGAATAACCCTAAGAAAGATCAAATCACTTAAATAATTCTTTCACGATTTTTCCCATATATAAACCACACTTACAACACCTATGTACGCCCATCTTAAAACCTTATAGCTATTGCCCAACATTATAATTCATTGAAAGTTATATCCGTTGAAAAATCTACCAATTGACTGGAAGCATGCGTTAGACAATATTTGACTAGTGCACACGCCTCATCTTCCTCACATCACCCGTTATTTTTTATTTTGTCCATGTTATTTTTGTATTTTCAGTTTCTTTCCTCCTTCATTGTGCTTCTCTTCTACCTCTGATCAAAACCTTACTCCGTCGCTCCTTATGCGACTTCCTCTATCAGTCACTGGCAACCTATGTTTCCATTGTGACATTCTACTCAGTTACCAATAGTGGCAGTAGAGGACACAAATTTGTCTTTCTTTTTCCTTCATGAATCTCAACCAATGATAAATAAAAAAAAAAGGAAAAACCAAACTTATGTCAAATGCTATGAAATCTTAAACTTGTTGACAGGCAAAGAAGAAGATTAATAGAATAAACTTATTTATTTTCTTTTATTTTCCTTTCTTCTTTTTTTTATAGTTTTTTTCCAGTTTCTTTCAGTTTTTCTATCTCCACCATCTATGGCCGGCCCATTCTCGACTCATATTTGACTAGTTCAATCCCGTGACCATAATCTAGAGAACAAAATGGAGGAAAGAAGGAAGAACAAAAAATAGAACGGTAGAGACTATTCAAAGGGGCTTTAGTGCCCCTAAAACCAAGTTTTAATGATCGCATAATTAACATAAACCAAGACTGAATTTCAAACATCACAATTTTCAAATTTTAATTTTTAAATTTACGTTATTATACTAATTCTATCATGGGAGGATTAGTAATTTACATCATTCTAGTCCATCAAAACTTATTTGAACCTTGTCTAAAATCTCTTCATAGGAAACTTTCTTGACTCTATTCAATGCACTTCTCCCTTCAATTAAAGATCTACCAAATAAAAAGGATCCTATAACAATAAGGGTCAAGGGTAGTCCATTAGTATAGTTTACGAATTTTTCAGATAGCTCTACATACTCTTTTTTTTTTTAAGATTATCATTCGTGAAAAGTTTTAAACTAAAGAGTTGAAGAGCTTCATCTTGATTTAATTCCTTATTCCTACATGGTGTATCTGCTCTAAAGCTGATTGCCTCATGATCATTCATGTTGGTTATAATTATCCTACTTCCTTTACCAAACCAATCGTGCATTCCATCTAAAGCTTGTAATTGGTCTAATTGATCAGGATAATGAAGCCCAATGAGAGCCCTTTTATGGCATGGCCTGTTTCTTATCTCATTCATCCTTTGATCAACATTTCAAATATTAATCTTGGCCTTTATTAAAATTTTTATGAGAAATTGCTCTTGTAATGAAACTAGGCTATGCTTTCTTAGACATCTCTATCATTGGCAAGATAACTACTACCTTTAAATTGGTAAAAAATCTTATCAACTAAAACTCCAGCAATTATTGTCTTTCCTATGCCACCCATCCCATAAATCCCTAAAACTCAAACCTCTATACCTAACTCTTCACCTAAGTGTTAGCATATTTCATCCACTTGAAAATCAATCCTAACCACTTCTTTGGTCAAACTTAAGAGCCTGTGACTTAATTTTCTCTACAGTTCAATAACAATCTCTTGGATAACTTCTGACTCATTCTTTGAAGAAAGAAATAAGAGTTAAATGATTCTTAAATGTTTTACTGTGAAAAAAGATACTTGAGTTAACAAATACTTGTTTTATTGGGAAGGATAAGACAACAAAAGTCAATCTATTCCACAGATCGCATCCATAACGACTTGCAATTTCTATCATGGCAATTCTCCATTTTTATACCTTTTCCAAATCATGCTCAAAATTTAATTTATGTTTGATGAAAATTTTTACAATTCTTCCTGTTTGTTTCTCATTTGGGATGCTTCCACACCATAGAAAATAGGGAAATAGTTAGAATTTCCCAACTTTAAAACATTAGAAGATGATGGAAAGTTCATACAAACACCATTTTGAAGAAGAATAATCTCTGGAGAAAATCATGACTGAAAAGTCTTACATGTTGTATTGCTTGAAGAATTGATTGGGAAATGGAATCACCTTTTTCAATTTCTTAGTCATCCTTGAAGGCTATGATTCCTTTTCTTTGGAAAGCAGCATCAAGGAGGTCAGTAAAACTCTTGTGACTGTCTTTGCCACTAAAACTAAGGAAAACATCGCACTTGTAATATTCTTGGAAAAAAGAGGAAGAAGAAGAAAATGATTAAGGACCATGCTCAAAATCCATGAAGTTTTACACACACATTTTCACTTCCTACAGTAGTAGCTAGCATGGTATTAATATAACATTGAAGTGATATTAGCAAAGTTGACCTTTTAAATCCTGTTAAAAAGACATGAAAATAACAACTAGGAATTGTCGTCTCTGTATCATCGACATGTAAATGGTACGAATTAGAGTAGCTTGATAACTTGAATAAGGATGGAAAACAAGTGTAACCATATATTGATGAAGAAATGAGGAATAACATATGGTGGCTTTTGAGAGGTGCCACTTTCTTATAAATTAACTCACCAGCACATGATTTTTACTCCTTTGAATATATCGTGCCCCAACTTATTTCCCACCCTTATAACTCTAATATTCCTTTAACAAATATGACATGTCATAATTCTATAAACATTAAAAAAAAAGAAAACAAACTTAACACATTCATCATCATTTTTATTGATTTTTAAACCTATTCACTTTAACCTTGCTCTGTTATCACTAAACTTAAACTAAGTATACCTATACTGTTCTTCTTTCTATTGTATGTAAATTTGATTGGAGGCTTATTAATACCCTTCTCTATGACATTAATCTTGTTTTCAAGGTGGAAATCAGGGGATTGTTGATTGATAAGGTTATAAGATTCCTAAGATGCTTCAAATTTAGGTAGGGTTTTCCATTAAATTAAGACATTTAGGTAGCTATGTTGAGCACTGCTTAAACAAATGTTGAGGACTTTCTCATGATCAAATTTCCACTCCAAATCATCTTGTAACATCGCCAAAATTTGCTATCTTGGTGTATTTTATCTTATTGCTGCCTTTAGTTATAAAATATGAAATACTGGATGAATAGAGGTTGAACCTGGCAGCTGAAGTTTATATGTTACAACTCCTATTCTCTGTACCACTAAGTAAAATCCAAAAAATTATGGATATAATTTCTCATTTAGGCAGCATACTAATGATTTGTGGCAGTAGGGTCTAAGTTTAATATAAACCAAATCCCCTTCCTTGAATGATACATCTCTCTGATATAAATGAATAGTATTTTTCATTCCAATTTAAGCTATATCCAACTAATCCTTTAAATCCTTAATCATCAAATCATACTCCTATAATTGCTTCTCTACTATAGATATGCAATTTCTTGTTTGGACATAACTAAGCAGAGGTAGAGGGTCTCTTCCATATACTCTCTTGAAGGGAGTTAGTTTAGTAAAAGTGTGATACGTAGTGTTATACTAATTTTCTTCCTAAAAAGCCATTGTGATCAAGTTTAAGTTAGAAATTTGCAAAACACTTGAGGTAACTCTGAAGATATCTATTTACCATCTATGTTTCCACATCTGCTTGGGGATGGTAAGCTATACTCCATCTTAATTAATTTTGTTGTAATCTGACAAGTTTTGTTACAAATTGCTCAGAAGACTTTATCTCGATCTGAAACTTTGAATAATGGAAACTTGTGAAGTTTAACCACACGTTCTACAAATAATTTAGCTACTGAAATAGTAGAAAAAGGATGCTTCATAAACATGAAATGGCCATATTTGGTACGCTTATTTGCCACAATAAGTATAGAATTATACCACTCGGATTTTGGAAGTCCCTCAATGAAATCTATAGTGACGTCCTCCCATATCTGCTATAGAATTGGCAAAGATTGTAAGAGCCCTCTTGGGGTTAATTACAAATATTTATTTTGTTGTCATACCTCACAAGCCTTTATGTAGCACTTAATATCTTCTTTCACACCCTCCCAATACACTCCCTCTTTCATACTCTTATATGTTTTCGAAAAACTCAAGCGTCTACCAATCAAATTGCCATGGAATTTAGTTAAGAGAGTTGGGATGAAAAGAGAGGATTTAGGAGTTACTAATTGATTCTTATATCAAAACTGCCCTTGAATGATGGACTAACCAAATCTACAATCCAAGTCAACTTAAATGGCCTCTTTAATTTCTTTTAATTGCTTGTTTTCATTAACCTGAGCTGATAGCTCGATTCAATTCCAAAGCTCAGTAGTTGATATAAGCATCAACGTTGTGGTCCTGGGCATTTGAGACAATGCGTCAACTATTTTATTTTCACTTATCGGTCTATAACTCAATTTCAAAATCAAATCCTAATAATTTTTGTAAGATATCTTTAATGCTCCTCTGAAATCAGTCATTACTCTAATAAGTATTTTGAACTCCTCTTATTAGTTTACACTAGAAACTTTTTCCAAATCAGATAATGTCTCCACTTCTAAATGGTTGATACAATAACTATTAACTCACATTCATAAATAGACTTCAAATAGGCTCCCCTTTAAGGCTCGATCAAAATATGCTAGGGGCAATTTATTTACTCCTAGGCCAATTTCAGATGATCCATCTCAAGTATAAATTGTTGCTTAAAATTTAGAAGTGCCAACCCTGGCATAGTTATCATGGCCTGTTTTAATTTTGCAAATGCTTTAATGGCTAATTGACTCCAAATAAAAGCATCTTTTCTCAATAAGTTAGTAAGAGGGATTGTGATCCTGTCATAATCTTTCGCAAACTAATGATAGTATTAAGTTAACATAAAAAAAAAAACCTAAGTTCCTTCAAATTCTAGGGTATAGGCCACTGAACCATGGCATGAATTTTATCTAAATCAGCCGAAACTCCTTCCTTCATAATTACATGCCCGAAATATTCGATTTAGTTATGAAATAATAAACAATTTTTTAAGGTTAACAAATAATCAGTAAGCTTTGAGTGGAGACAATACCTCACTTAAATGTTGAATATGCTTTCTAATTGTGAAACTATAGATTAAGATATCATTAAAAAAACTAACACACTCCTTTGCAACATTAATTTGAATACTGAGTTCTTTTATGATTGAAATGTTACCAAAGTGTTGGAGAGGCTGAAAGGCATACCTAAGAACTCGTATTCCCCTCATGAGTCTTAAAGGTTGTTTTTTTCACATCCTTTGCCCATACTTAAATCTGGTGGTATTTGAATTTTAAGTCCAATTTGGTGAACAACTTAATCCCTTTCAATTCATAAAATAATTCATAAACAGTGGGGAGTAGGAGCTGATTAAGAACTGTTGCTTTATTTAATGCTTGGTAGTTGACAAAAAAATGCCATCTCCTATCCTTCTTCTTAATCAATAATATAGCACTGACAAATGAACCAATACTTGGTTGTATCTCTTTTTCCACCAACATCTTTGGAACTAGTTTCTTACTCTCATTCTTTTGCATATATGAGTAATGATATGGCCTGACATTGATGAGAGTAGTCCCTAGTTTAAGCATCATAGCATGATTCTTATCTTACCAAGGTGGTAACTTATTAGGCCAAGTGAACACATCCTTGAATTCTTCGATAATTTTTTGAACCTCAAGTGGTATCTTTTTCACCTTCTCAATATCAAGGTTCATACACCCCATCCTAACTGACACTGACTAGTTTCCTCATTGCAAGGTCTTAACTGTAGGTGTTAGTGTTTTTATTTTCCATATTTTCATATATTAATTTTCTTTGATTATGAGATTTATGGTTATATTTAACAAAAATTTAATTATTTTTATGTCAAGGTGTACATTGAAATCAAATGGAAAGAATATAAGAAATTATAGTAGAAAAAGGGTTGAAATAACGTGATAGCTGGAATTTTGAAAGATTTTATTTTGATTTTTGTCCCACATCAGGCGGTTACATCCCAAAAAGCAAAGAATAGGGAACTTTATTTATGTATGCCACATGTATTAAGAATTTGGAAGGTAATCAGAGACAAAATAGGAAAACAAATTGGGAGGGATTGGAAAAGAAAAAGAAACATGAGCAACTAGGAGAGGGGAGACATGAGCTGTAGAGGGAAGGGATGGCAGTGGCAAAACCATGGAGAATAGAAAAAAAAAATAGAGGAAGGATAGCTAAAAACGTGTGCAGCAGTAAGATAATAACAAAAAGAAGAGAAAGATAGCAACAGGGGACATGAGCTACAGTAGAAAATAGAGGCGACAACTGTAGGAAATATAGGCAAGCATAAACACGTTAGCTAGGAGAAAAGTTATGATTTTAGGTAATTAATTCTTTATTTTTGGTTGAAGGGATTCTAAGTTATTGAACTTTCATTTGTTGTAAAACTTTTGTTCTTTAATTAAATTTATTTATTGATTAAATATTAATTATTTTCTAAATTATTATTTGATTGTTTGATTTTATATTTAGGTGTGTAACTAGTATATGAATTCATTCAATCAATTGTTAGATTAGAACAGTTGATGTTTAATTCTTCTAATAAAAATAATAGCTAGAATTTTTATTTATTATGTTAGGAAAATAATTTTAGGAAAAATAATTTTTTAAGTTAAATATAAATCATACGTATGTTTAGTTTATCAAATTTTTTCGTTCATAAAATTATTAATTAAATAAGTTTGAGATCATATCCAAATTATTAATTAATAAAAGTTGATTTGAATACATGTTTTAATTAATTAATCTTAAGAAAAGATAGGTAAAAAAATATTATCACGATAAATATTTAAATAATAAATTAATTATGATTAATGTTGAAAATCAACATAAGTTCAATAGTAAAGAAGATTCGTAAACTAATAATCATTATTGATTGTTTAGTTTTTCATCGTGTTACCGTTAATTATTTTTAATTTAATATTTTAATTAAATTTTATTTATTTCACAATTTAAAATCCCTCTTTTTTGTATTGCATAATTACTAATAGTAGAATTTCTCATGGGAACAATTTCAAATCTCCACTACTATTTTAGTTTGTATTATAAAAAATTAGTTTTTATATTTGTTTACAGGCACAACAGCATCACACAATAGACGTCAAAGTTACAACCATTTTACTCGAGTTAAGGTTTCTCCCGAGCGCCACGCTTTTTCCTTCAATTAGCACTATCATAATCAGTGCTTGCCAATCAAATTCAATTAGACCTATAGAAAACAACTATTTAGGGACAAAAACCCCTCCACCATTGTTAATTCCTGCAGTTTTAGTATTATTCCTTCACACATCCCACTCCCTTTTATTATAATTCCAATTCATGTTACCACTCCATACCCCGAAGTCTCTGACATTGGCAATTGTAATTTCTCAACCACATGTGTCACGATGAAATTATGTGTAGTACCACAATTAACTAATACTATTACTTTATGACACGTAATATCTCCCTTCATCTTCAAAGAATGAAGTGACATCAGACGCACTACAGACGCTGGCCTTTGAGCTCTTCCCACATCAGGCAAAAGCGCCGAGTTTCCTCTCATTGAAGTCACGCCAATGCCGCTCCTTTACAGTAGACAGCGGTCGTCTCCAATTTCTCAGCATCCAGCAAGTGGTGCACCGAGAATTACCGTTCTACTTTAAAGACCCATGGAGTTGGATCATCCTCCCTATCATATATTGGCATTTCTAATTTTAAAGGGCCATCATAATACACTGTAAATAATACTCTTGAGATCATGGGGGTACTAAAACTTTCATCTCAAGAATGATGTCTTTAGACACTTCTCTATCATAATGCAACAGTCAATTTGGAGCCATTTGTTTTATAACGCCAATACATAACTTTTTTTACTTTAGAATGATCGATGCAATGTTATGACAGCATCTTCATAACGCAGATTAATATAAGACGATGATGCTGTTCAATGACAAAATATGGAGTTTTGACTAGTGTGAGATAAACAAATACAAAGGTTAAAGATTATCCAAAGCTAGAGTTTTTAAGCCTATAACTACGGTAATTTGGTTCAACAATCCTCAAAAATGCCGAATATCACGCGACTTATCCTTAGACTCAACCAAATTAATCACATCACACATTGCCATGTAGCCACGGGGCAAGTTCCAATTTTTGGACTGGGACTCATTACTGATGGTAATAGTATTAGAGTTGTCTCCTCCAGTTGGTTCAACTTCGTTCACGTAGCCATACTCATCATCAACGTTGACGATCTCACGCTTACCACGACTGCAATCTCCATTACTACTTTCAGCCATCTGGCCCCCAGTAAGCTTGACTAACTCTTGAATGTCTTCCTCATACATTATACGAACTCCGCAGTATTTAGCCTCTAACCCATCAGACTTAAATGAAACTTGAAACTGCTTGCATTTGTTGTACCAATCCACATCTTTTGCGCTGTTACATGGTATGAAGATCAGCCAAAGTTGGTCTGAAGTAATCTGTATTTTTCCAGAGATTACTGTGATGACACCATCTTGAAATATACATTGGTCCAACTGAGGCCCTGCTCGCAAAAAGCAATGCATTTCATAGCGGTCATATGCTCGATCGGGAGTTCCAAATACTGCACAAAGAAAGAATCCCATCCACTGATGGTTGCACCAACTTTCAGGTAGCTGAATTTCCAGGGAAGTCCCCTTTTCCCGGTAAGTGAAAACTTCTGGCATTCTACTTCCCGGTAAGCACATCGAGAAGTCGCAATGCATGTAAAACAGTCCCTGTGAAAAAAATGAATGCCATCAATGTGTTTTTAAGTATACCTATGAGATAAAACATTACATGAAATATATAGCTGAAGCTAGTGACGGTTAAAAGGAGAAAGCAAGATTAACCTGACGCCTGCTTTCTAGCAAGAATTGAAGGTAACAATTCAGCCATTGGAAAGCTGCTTGAATCTCACTCAATTTCAAGCAATTCACAAAAGTTAACATCATAGGCTTTAAAGTGAGTTTTTCAAAGGGATTTGGAAAAGTTTCCAGGGAGGTGCAACCATCAACTCTTAAGCAAGTAATGCTTGAAGGAAGTTCTGGCAGCGATTTAAGAGTCTTGCAATTGGCCAAGCACAGCTTTTCAAGTTTAGGAAGGTTGCTGATGCATGTTGGTATGTCCTGCATACCATTTCCGCTTAGATTTAGTGTCTCCAACGAGGGGAAGCCGCTAAAGTCCTTAGGAAATATTCTTTCTGTAAGACTGCAATCACTTAAATCTAGTGTCTTCAAAGAGCTTAAACATGAAAATGATGGCAGCATCAAAGCCATGGGATCAGCTGGAATAATTCTCCCGAGCAATTTTGCAAGAAAACTCCATGGTGTAACTGATGATGGTAGAAGCTCTCTTCTACCAATTCCACTAACGTAAAGCTTCTCCAAACAAGGAATATCCCTGAACCTTTCTGGCAGTTTCTCAAGATTTGAGCAACCCTCCATTTTCAGAACTTTAAGTGACTTCAAGTCACACATGCCATTTGGAAGCCCTGTGAGGCTTTTACAGTTTTTCAGGTTCAACAAAACCAGCCTCTCCAGATATCTGATAGATTCATCAACCTCACTCAATCTCACACATCCTTCAAGTATCAGTTTCTTAACATTTGGAATGCTTCTAAAATCAGTGATCTTGGTCAAGTTCAGTGAGTGACTTAGGTCAATGACTTCCAACATCTCGAGAGGCTATGAATGAAAAAAGTGAAAAAGAATCAAGCCCATTTTTCTTTCAGATATATAGCATATGTAGTATGAACGTAAGAATTAATCATCAATCATGTGTACTACATACACACCTTGGTTTTCTTCCAGAACTGTTCAATTTTGCTATGTTGCATGTGGAGTTCAACAAGTTTATCCAGTTGGAAGGTACGAGGTAAATACTTGAATGGATATCGAGACCATTCCAGATATCTTAACTCACTAGATAAATATTCTAGGCCGTGAGAAAGGCTTAACTTATCGAATTTGAGCAGTCTTAACCTTCCCATCTTTGCAAATGGCTTTGAATTCAAATATCTGTCTTCTAATCCTGACGTTCGCAACACCATGCCTTCGATTGTGTCTGTTCCCTGAACATGCCAGAAGAAATGGTGGTTCAAAATGGTGGTTAAACAGCTTATATAAGTGTGATTTACTTTATGAGTCATAAACTAAATACATTAGATACCTTATCATTATCCAAGACATGGTAGACATCTTTATGAAGCCATAATCTGCTACGTTTTCCAGGATCTTCAGGTGATTCACGACGAACAATTTCTTGACCCATGTCTTGAAGCAAGTCATGCATGCATATTTTCTTTTCTGAATCAATGATATCAATGGTTACAAGCGACTTGTCAAGGAGAACTCGGATGTCAATTTTTGGATAAAAGCCACAAGTTTTCAGTATTCTCTTTGTGGTATGGAAGGACTCTCCATTGAAGAAACAAGCTATGTCTAGGAATATCTTCTTCTGCATTTCTTCTAGTCCATCAAAACTTATTTGAAGCTTATCTAAAATTTTCCTTTCGGGAATTTCTTTCAATTTATCCAAAGCATTTTTCCATTCATTTATAGACTTGCCACATAAGAAAGAACCTAAGATATCAAGAGCTAATGGCAAGCCATTAGCGTAGCTCACAAAATTTTCAGACAGCTCCAGATAATCTTTTGTACGACAACCGGTCCTGAAAGCTTTTGAACAAAAGAGATGAATGGCTTCATCCTCATCTAATGCCTCAACCTTATATACTCCTTCTACTCCATGGGATATCAGCAAATGCTCATCTCTAGTTGTCACAATAACTCGACTTCCATGACCAAACCAATCATGACTTCCAGCTAATGACCTCAACTGTTCTATATGATCAACATCGTCAATAACAAGTAGAATTCTTTTGGAACAAAGCCTCTTCCGTATCTCATCCATTCCTCTATAAACATCCCATATCTTTATATGTATATCCAACAAGGCTTCTTGGAGAAGTTGTTTTTGCAACCTAGCGATCCCATGCTTTTCACTGACTTCTCTAACATTTAAAAGAAAGCTACCACCTTCAAATTGATCATAGAACTTCTCATAAATAACTCTAGCCAGGGTAGTCTTGCCTATGCCCCCCATACCCACAATTCCTACGACACGAACATCATCCAGATTTTCAATATCCAAGCATGAATTTATCTTCTCCAAACGAGAATCCATCCCAACAAATTCCTTGGCTAAACATGAAAACACATTACTGGATTCTCTCAATTTTCCTAATATCTCATAAACTATATCCTCAATAAATTCCGACTCTTCCCTGCCAAATTAATGAACCCTTGTCAGTACTAACAAAAACAACATGCATGCATGCTTAAATTGATGGAAGCACATCATTTACCTGTCGTGTAAATCCCATCCTGAAACATTGGCGAAACGAGTCATTGCTTCTCTCCATCTCTCAACCTTGTCGATGTTATCCTTGAAACGTTGTTTATGTTTAGCAAAGGCATCCCCATATGTACCTGCTTGTCTTCTCACCGTCGAAGGATCAACATGGTAGAAGACAGGAAAGACCTTTCGCTGATCCCCTTGACCTAAGCAGTCAGCAATGGTTGCCAGTTCATCTAAGCACCAAGGGGAACAAGCATAGTTGGTGGAGAACACGATTAAGAAAAATCTCGAGCTTTGTATGGCCGTCAAGATTTCCTCCGATATATTTTCACCCCTCTCAATTTCTAGATCGTCCTTGAATGTGATGATTCCTTTCCGACGCAAAGCATCATAGAGATGGCTGATGAAATTTTTTCGTGTGTCGCCTCCTCTGAAACTGAGGAACACATCATATTTCCATCGTGGAGATGCAGAAACAAGGGATGTGGATGGTGGTTTGATCAAAGATGATCTCTTTACAGCCCCAGAAGCCACCAAATGCTCATTTGATTCAATATTCCGTTTTCGTTTTTTGTTTTCATCAGTGTTCATCATTTTTTACTAGTTTTTTGGATCGATTTCTGTAGTTATACTGTTATTTCAAAAAACAGGAGAAAACAAGAAACAAAACCGAACCAAAACAAACCCAAAACTTTGTCTTAGTAGATATCACCAGGTGTATAATTCTCCAAAAGAAGTAGATTGGAGTCTCATATAATACATGAAAAATCTCATCTTGATGCGAGTATGACAGGAGGGAAGTTTCCTGGAAAACCAGAGAGAAGAAAAAGAACAAAAAAGTCGCGGTTCGGTTGGTTCTCACCCGTCAATTTGGAGTTGGTCGATGGTTTACGTGGTCACGCTCAAAAAGTCAAAAATCTATCGTTTGCATGAGTCGTAAATTTTAATTTTTTATTTTAATTATTGTATTTTTTATTAGATATTATTTTTTAATTTTTATATTATATTAATATATTATTTAATTAATTTTTATATTTTAAAAAATTAAAAGTAAAAATTAAAAACTAAAAAGTAAAAGTGTAACCAAACAAACCCAAACTTCTTTGGAAGTTGACTTCTGCTGCCGATTCATCAAAAGAATCCATTCCACTCAGTAATCCAAAGTGGACGAGTTTTTCGCGCCGAGTGCCCCCACCATAGTTCTTCTCCACCGAGGAGTAGAAGTAACAGCGATCTTTTTAAGTTGACGGGGAATGCTGCTTTCAGTGTGGACGCTGGACAAGAAATGAGAGTGAAGCCTCTGAGTGGCCGTGTACGACACAACTTTCTGCAATTGTTGCTTACGTTTTACAAGGAAAAGTCTAGTTGGACTAAGGCCCTGCTCTAAATTCAAAGGCTCAAAGCATTTGGGCTTGAAACATATCCCTATCGGAAAGTATTTAGTAATTATTTTTCTTTGATTAGGTGGGATGCATTTTCTTGTATTGGTGATTATGAAAGATCTATTTTTCTCAATCTTTTCGAAACTTCTTTAGACCAGACTTTTAATTCTTTTGAGGTTTCTTATGAAATAAGGCATAGAACGAAGACGATACAAAAATGTTGTGGGAGTTCGAGATCAAGTTACTAGAATTTTTATTTTCCATTTTTGTGTTAAGACATTTTTTTAATAAAAGATTTGTTACAAATGTCTAAAGGATAAGTTATATAAGTAATATTTTGATTTCTTCTCCAATAGCTGGTTGAATGTGATAGCAGCATCCTTTTTAATTCGTCGGTCTACACATATATTCATGTATTAAAAGAGGATTTAGCACTTACCATAGCCCTAATTTCTTAAGGAGAACTCTGGGTTGAGGAGTTATTAGAAATGCTATGATGACATTACGGCCTTTATTATAGGGATGTTATTTATAAATCAAAAATTTTCATGTATTTAACTATTTACGTTTTTATTGTGTGTTCACGAGATAGAAGTTTTGTATAAATTTATTGCCATGTTATTATATATTTTGATTTACTTTTTTTTTCTTTTTAAGAGAGAATGCAATTATTATCTAAAATGATTAGGTGTAAAACATCTATAAGTGGCTTTTTATGTCCACTGTCAAATCTATAAGTGGCTTTTGATTACCAAATAAGTTTTTATTTCTAGTTTTTTATTACAAATGTCAATAAAACAAGTTTCATTTTCTTTATTAGAAAAACAAAAACAAAAACAAGAAATATAAATAAAAAATTATAACAATAAAAAAATAATATCAAACAATCCCTATGAGTTTAAGTAAATCTTTCCCTTTATAACAATATTGTGATTTGAAAATATTTGGTAAAGGCTCAAATATTTTTAGTATATTGATGTCTTTAAATAGGAGATATATAATGTGATACATGTATTTAATCTTTGAAAATTATTGACTACCTAATTTACAGAATTAGAGGAAACTATATTTCATATATATGTACAGCTAACAAGAAGAGATCAACATATATTTCTACAGATCATAACCTAATATCATGCCTTAATGGTTCTCCTCAAGATGGCATATGAAGGTCATGAATGCCTAACTTATCTTTTAGTGTTTGAAATTGATCACGGCCTAAGGCTTTAGTAAACATGCCAATAATTTGAGACTTGGTGAGAACATAACAAGTGGCAATGGTCTTACTATAAAGATGTTAATAAATAAAACGACAATCAATTTCAATGTGTTTTGTGCATTCTTGAAATACCGGGTTGGTTGCAATATGGAGAGTAGTTTGATTATCACATTGTAAAAACATAGGATGACTGTGAAGAATTATGAGTTCGACTGAGAGAACAGATAACCATAATAATTCACTTATTGTGGCAATAAGGAGCGATATTTAACTCCAGCGGAAAAGCAAGAGATAATACTTGGTTTCTTTGTTTTTCATGAAATGGGAGATTAACCAGAAAAAACAAAGTATCTAGTGATTGATTTTCTTGTGATTTTTCAATTTTGAGTTAGATTCTAATAGATGGTAGGAGCTTTAACATCTTCCTAACATCTATATCCATTTTTATCAATCAATTTGAAGAATTTAGGCTGAAATTGGTAAATTTCCTAACCTTAAAATTTGAAAATTTGAAAATTTGATTAATTTTTCATTCAACTAATTGTTAATTAGTGATTAATTCATCAAATTTAAGCATTTTAAAAGTTGAATTTGGTATAAATGCATATATATTGAATCAAATTTGAAATTAGGTAGAATTGGGGTTTCAAAATTAGGGATTTTTGAAATTTAGGTGAAATTGTATTATGTTTTATTAAATTGAATGTATATTCATGTAATTAGATATAGCAATGAGCTTATAGTATCATCAATTGCATTTAATTTGGTAGAATTTAAAATTTTTCCAATTTTAGGAATATAAAATTTGAGAATTTTTTAAATTTAGATGAAATTGTGTTATGTTTTTTTAAATTGAATGCATATTTATTTAATTAGATGTAGGAATGAACATATAGAATCATCAATTGCATTTGATTTGGTGGAACTTTAATTTTTTTCTTAATTTTAGGAATATAAAAATTGGAGATTTTTGAAATTTAGGTGAAATTGCGTTATATTTTATGAAATTGAATATTTATTCATATAATTAGATGTATGAATGAATTTATAAAAATATCAATTGCATTTGATTTAGTAGAATTTAGGTCCTTCATGTTTTCAATTCATCAAGATGCATGTCATGCACTCATACAGGAGCGTCTAGGATTTTAAAATTCATTTGACATATGAAGATGTATTTTCCTTGCCATATGCTAGTTGTGTTATTGGTTATAAACAAATTGATACCCGTGCACAAAACTTTATCTTAAAGCCTTCTTAGGTTTTTTTTTATTTATCTTTTTTTATGGTTAGAACTAGAGGTGTTGGTACCTTTAAAAGTAGGAGATCTCATGTCATTCAAAGAGATGCATATTTTGATATTAATTCTCCTGAATTTTAAGATTCTGCTTATAGAAACATTCATGAAAATCGACTTTTTGCTTATTCTTGTTTATATCGTTATAAACATACACACATGCATGAATTTAGACTGTTTAATGCAATTAAAGAACTCAAGTTCACACAAAAGATTTAACGTTATTCTTTAAGCTTTCTTATTGAACCATATGTATAGTTGAGGTGATGTATAGGTGCAACCTACCTTATTTCTCAATGGGCATTCAGATTACTGCAAAACATTATTTTTAGATGCTTGGTTTATAAAATTGGATATTCATTAGCAGTCATACACATGCACACACACATACACATACACACACGCATGCTGATACTCCTTAACTACTTGCTGGACTACTGCCTCCTGGTGTCAAAAATAGCAATGATGCACCAGTGGAGAGAGTACTTAAGCTTGAAATTCAAGGCCTTTCACTTAATTATGGTATCCACATATGTTTTCTCTAAAATATTTATATACTATTTTTATAAATTTTTATATTTTAAAAAATAAGAAACGACCGAAAACAAAAGTAAAATCAAACATGGCCTAAGTTTTAGCTACTTGTTCCATGATAGGAACTTTCTTTCTTCCAAGTATTATCTTCCAACCCACTTAACTGCAGTGGTGGCAACGAGAAAACACTAATAGTGGAGCTCCTACTCGGAATTTCCTGCAAAACCCGCAAAGCTGATATGGTGCTCTTCATATACAAACTCTCCATGTGCTTAATTTCTGCAAGTTCCTTGGGCACTCTGATCAGACCATCATTCTTCGAATTAGCCGAAGTTGAGGGGTCACACCCTTCATCTCCCTCTCCCTCTCCCTCTGCAGCTTCAGTTGAAGCTGCTGGTTCTCTCATGGGGAGTAGGCGGTCAAGCATTGTCTCGCATTCTTTAACAAGCTTGTTTAGCAAATCTGTGGTGAAGAGTAACCTTGAAAAACTTTATAGAGGGTGAAGAGCAACCCTTTCACAATGATTTCAATCTTAATAATCAACTTCAATACACCGCCTCCTACCTTAACTCAAGCCAAGATGAAAAGCAAAAAACACGATCTCTCTATCTTGCTCGATTAAAAAACAATGCAAAAAGGCTCGACGGAATCAATGCATGCAAGCGTGAAAGCTCAACACTTTCTCTCAAGTTCATTCAAATAAAAACTTTCTCAAACCAACCTAAAACCTCATTTAACTCGTAAACATGCATAAAGATTATGTAACATCACTTGAGACTCTTATTTATAGCATTTCCAATATCAAAAACCCATTAGAAACTCTAACTAGACATTAAACTCACTAAAGATGCTCTTAGACACGAGAAAAAGCTAGTCGTTGCACATTTGCAGCTTCTGATTGACCACTCCATGCAAATTGATAGACTAGTCTGCTTTCAGCACTGATTGACCACTTCTTGCTTTTATAGTTCAATTTCTAGACTATAGAAAGATAACAAAATTCAACCAAAACACTTCTAAAACAATTTCTTTCGCTTTAACAAATTCAACCAAATTTCAAACATTTTTCAAAAATATTTTAATGATCCAGACTTTTCAATTGAAAGAAAAAACTAAAAGTACCTAAAGAACTAAAAATATCTTAATCTATGAGACTTTATATGCAATTTCAAACTTTTTATTTCAAAGTCAATTTTAAATAATTTTCAAACATTCCAAAATAATTCTTTTCACTTAAAAACTAATTCTCACAAGTTTTAAAACTTTTGAGTGATTTTCATTCATTTAAGATCAAAAACTAAATATGTCTTAACCTATGATGATTTAAACACTTTTTTCAAACTTTTCAATCTTCCAAACTTCCCAAAATACCTTTCTTATAAAAATTTGATTCTATCAAGTTCCAAAAGTTCTACAAAGTGATTTTAAACACTAAAATCTTTCAGTTGAACTAAAAAAACAGAATATGTCTTGGTCTATAGAAGTTTATCCACTATTTCAATACATATACAATTCAAAATTTTTCAAACAATTTTCAAAACTTTTCAACCATTTTAAAACCATTTTATCATTAAAAAAAAGAGTTCAATACACTAAAAAACTTCTCCCGAATATTTTGACACATCAAGAAGATGTTCTTTAAAACATTTACCAAATTTCTTATTGATTATAAAATGTTGTGTGTAAAAACCTAATATGCAATGCATAGACAAATATTCTATGCAAAAATCTTAAACACAAATCATTGATGCAAACATTGGGCCCTTCAAATATTGAAAAGACTAAGATCAGATTTACATCAAAAAGTACAAATATAAAACTTTCATTCTTCTTCTTAGTCTTGTTTTTCATTCATCACTTGATTTTTACTTTAATGCTTACTTAAATATTTTCATTTTCCTCACAAAATATCAACTATGGACTTCATTATTTGCTTTATGATCATCATCTAAGTTCCTATTTCTTTAATTGCATTAATAAGGTAAACCATTAATAATAAATATTTTTTGTCATTATTAAACCTACAATTTGGAACTTTACTTAGTTCATCATATACCTTATATATATCATTGAAAATCTTTAGTTTGTCCATTATTATAGCCATTATATACGCAAATAAGATTATGAGGAATTCTATTAGCTATGTTTATTTTCAATAAGAATTATTATATTTTGGTACTATATTTTGTATAAATTTGAATCCATTTTATTAAAATTTATATTAAACTATTGAATTCAAATAATTATTTTCAATTAAAAAGTATTTTATATAATAATTTAATAACATTCTAAATGTAATGAATAAGTTCAAAGTGTCATTAACAAAAAAAAAGTATTATAAATTATAGAAAAAGATAAAGAATAATAAAAAGGGAAAGAAATCGATATTATATATATATATAATGTGATTAATATGTCTAATTTTGTATCACTAAAAGAGATATTTATTTTCAAGATCATGCAAAATACAAATGTAATCCAATGTACACTTAATTTAACTAAAGTTATATACATGTGAAATTATTTATAGCCAGAAATGATACTTATTTTAAGATAACTGTAAATAAGACATATTTCTTTAATATCTATAATAAATATGCATGGTTACAATAAATCACATAGAAACATGACAAAATTAGAAATTTTTTAGTAATATAATGACATTATATTTTATATGCATGGAGAAGTTTTTATTATTTTTCAGACCATTATTCTATTGGCCCACAATCTAATTTAAAATAAATTTGATTTTTGTTAAATATTGAATTAGTTTTATGGAACATGACTAAACACGTAAAAATATTTTATTAAGTTAATTTGGAGTTGTTAAATTTGTATTTATAAAAATAGAAGACATAAAATAAAGATTCTGGTTATTTGGTATCACTTATATTTTTATTATAAATTATATTTTTTTGTTAAAAATAGAAATATATTTGATAAAATTTGTAATAAAAATTAAAATTAAAAATTTTTAGTCAAAATTTATAATAAAAATAAAAATAAAAATTCTATTTAATTATATTATTATATTTTTTGTAAATTTGTTTTTAAAACAGAAAAATAAATTTTTATTGTTTCTTTTTTATTTTTTATTTTTCAAAATTTTAAATATAGCTAAATAAATTTTCTTGCTTAATTTTTACTGTTTTTTGAAAACCAAAATAGCAGAAGAAAACCAGAACTATGCAGTGTATGTAGACTGTAGAGGCTTATAGTTTTGGAAAGAAAAACTCCTACTCTGACTTTGGTTCCTAATTCCCGTGTTCTCTCAACTCTCTCTCTAGATTTGTCTTTCCCTTTCTTAATTGGCAGAGAAGAAATGATCGCGGTTCGAAGATGATCATCCATTCTGTCGTTGAATTCTTTCTCTTTTTTCAATTAAAATTGATGTATGCTTTTTTTTTTTTTTGTCGATAAATAATTGCTTTTTAGTTTACTTATGGCTCTAATAACGCAACTTTGATTCTATTTCAGTGATCTTTGGGTTGCTTCTGTTACAGTGACCTCTGGGCAAGGAAACGGTTGGACCTTTTGGGTATTTTCCCTGATTTTATTTATTCATTTATTCTGGATGATTGTTTCTCTCCTTTTCCAACTCGCACTGATGGGGCTTTTTGGTTCAAAATTTCTAGAAATAAGGAGTAGCACACTTCGACTTCCCTGGTTGGTAATCCTTGTTCAGGAATCGTAAATGGGTGGTCGTATAGGTTCTTCTTTTCAGAATTATTAGTCTCTGCTATTTGGTTGTTTTCTGTGCAAAATCAGTAAATTTCTAGCTGTTAGATGTCGATTTGGAATAGTCTTCGGTTTTCCTTCTTCTTCTTTTTTTTTTTTTCCTCTTGTGCACTGATCATTGACTTTAATTTCTATCGGTTCTTGATGTTATCAAATAGGCAATCTACTGCAGAACTACTGGACTTAGCCATGTCAAGGATCATATTCATTGTGTTTTTCCTCCTAATTAGTCCATTTACTCCAATGGCTTGGAAGCCACACATCATTCATTTCCGATTTCCAAATCTCTACCCTGAGGGCGTTGCATATGACCCTTCTGCCCAACACTTCATCGTCGGCTCTCTCTATGATCGTTCTATTCTATCAGTCTCTGATGCCGGTGTTGTTGAAATCTTGATCTCTGACCTTTCCCTTCCTCCAAATACATCAATTGTTGGCTTAGCTGTGGATTCTGTTAATAGTCGTCTCCTTGCAGCTATACACTCCATTGCCCCTCTACCACCTTTCAATGCCATTGTTGCCTATAACCTCACCTCCCGTCATCAACTATTTGTCTCAGTCCTTACTGATGATACTGATGACACTTACCGGCCCATTGCCAATGGTGTGGCAGTTGATTTCAAGGGCAATGCCTATGTCACTAATTCAGCTGGAAACTTCATCTGGAAAGTCAATGCTCAAGGAGAGGCAACCATCTTTTCAAGATCTCCAATCTTTATGCAGCAGTTGGTGGACCATAAAGCACCTTACAGAGATTCTGGACTGAACGGGATTGCTTATGTTAGCAAAGGTTACTTGCTGGTTGTGCAGAGTAACACAGGAAGAATGTTCAAGGTAGATGCAGAAGATGGTACAGTGAGGAGGGTCTTGTTATCGGAGGAATTGACCATGGGGGACGGTATTGCCTTACGTAGTGATGGTGTTGCTTTGGTGGTCTCCTCCAAGAAATTGTGGTTTTTGAAGAGTCAAGATAGTTGGGGAGAGGGGGTAGTTTATGACAAAATTTCCCTTGATGAGGAGAGATTCCCCACATCAGTGGCTGTGGGAAGAGAGGATAGAGCATATGTGTTATATGGGTGTGTGATGGAGGGCTTGATGGGAAAGAGAGGGAGGGAGTGGTTTGACATAGAGGAGGCGAGGTCAGGGAGGGAAAGTAAAGAGGAAAATTTATGGGTGTACTTATTGCTTGGATTGGGTTTGGCCTATTTCTTCTTTTGGAGGTTTCAAATGAGGCAGCTCGTTAAGAATATGGATAAAAAGATTAATTAACTATTTTCTCTTGCTTTTGTGTGTCTTTTTTGGACTTAATATGTTTTTACAATTAAGGATCTGTTTTTGGCTCATTTGGTAGTTCGGCGATTGAATCTTTCTAAAATTGGGTGGTAGTGATAATACTTTTTAATATTTCAATGAGTTATTTTGCATCTTTTAGATCTCTTTTTATCCTTTATCCATTTTGGTTTCATTTATTATCTAGAAATTAATGTTCTCTTAAGTTCCCAGCTGTCTTCCTTGTTATGTTACCAGCTATAATATTTGGTTCCTTCACTTTTTGTTCTTCAGAGATCCATGTGTTTCCAAGTGTGTAGCATCACTGCTTCTTAAGTTTCTGACCAAGATGTTATGCTTGAGTTTATGTAGAGGCTTGGTTTTGAATCTTGATGAATGTATGATATATAGATTTTTAAGATAACTATAGTTTGTTATAGTCTGTGATGTACCACAAAGAGATGCAGACTGCAGACCAAAAGGTTCGAGTGGTGTAGAGGTTGTTTTAGCGAATGGCTTTCGTCTGAAACAGACAATCCGAATGGGTTTCTCTTGGGAAGTGGTTACAGGTGCTGAATGTGAGGTTTGGTTAGTGAGTTCTGAAGAGCGGTTTGTGGCTGTCAAGACAAAGCATCAATAACACAAATAGTTGGGTTGATTTTAGGCAGCGCTTCTCTTCCCTATCTATGTGCATCTCTTGTGTCCGTTTGTTTCAATCCTTTGTTTCTTGTACATTTTTTGGTGTATGAATGGGTAGTATGGCAACCATTTGAGTATACCAATCTAAATTTGGTGTTATTTGTAATTTTCCTTCTTTTTAATATACCAATAACGCAAGGCGCGTGCCGATAAAGAATTCGCGAAAACTACGTATCCCGGGATTCACAGCCCGGTTTGTCCCCATCAACACGTGTCATCATTACAACGGTTAAAATTATTAAACGGGATTAAAAATTTGTCCTTAGTTAGAAAGGATTGTTTGGTGAAGTTACTTGTTGAAAGGAGTGTGGAAGGTCCTGCAAGTCCATCGGTTTTTTATTGTTACCGTCTCAGTCTAAATCCCTATCCAGTGCGTCGACTTGAATGTTGATCCAGAGATGTAATCAAATAATTGAGCCAGTGGATCGAGTAACTGAAAGCACAAAGGCGGTAGAAGCATTTAAAGTCAAAAAGGCATAGATTACAGTTTTTTCTCCATCGATTCCGGTGGCATTTGAAGAAAATGAGCCACTGCTCCTCTGTCGTTATATTATCTTCATTGTCTCACTAAGGTACTGTTGCTTATCTTCTTTTCTGTTTTTTTTTAAATTTAAGTGATCACCAATTTTTGTTTTTAAAGGTAGTTTCCTGTAAAAATAGTCGGCATCATCATCCATTATGTGTTATGCTTTCTGGGTGTTTTCTCTTTTTCCTTTCTGGTGTGAAGTTTCAGAAAAGTTTTGATCTTTTATGAACTGATTTTTTCTGTACTACTATTACAATGCAAGGAACTGAGATGTAGAACAATCATCATCATCCTTTTTTTTTTCTTTTCTGGGTATTTTTATTCTTCTTCTTCTTTTTTTATTGTTCAGTGTCAAATTTCAGAAAAGTTCCAATCTTAAATCAACTGATCTTGGTACTATTAATTCAATGTCATGAACTTTTAAAAGGAGAAGTGGATAAAAAGTGATCGTTGACACGTTGACCTTTTCTTTTCTGCCCAAAAAGTCTATTAAATCACAGACATAGACGCGCACACACAAGCAGATATATATGTATATAAGTGTGTGTGAACATGGGGTTGTGTGTTTTGATGGATTGAATTATTTTGAGGATATTACAGGTGAAAAGTGGCGCAAATATTGGTTCAGGGCATTCTGCATGCCACGTTCTATGAGGTGGATAAGCTTGAAAGTGGAGGAGGACCACTTCTTTAGGAAGGTATAAGTTTTATCTTTTGTATTTGATTTCTTTCAGTCGATCTGAATCCGCTAATTTTCTTCATTGTTTGTCTAATTGTTAGTTTTGATCTGTGATTTGCTTGGACTTGAGTTAGAAATATTCTGTAAAGATAATGGTGCTGTCTAGCATATTTTAGCTAGCCTGTTCCTTTTTGGCAGAAAATAACATATTTCTTTCCTTTTTATGATGAGAGAAATTGCTCAGTTGTTCTGATTGATTAGTACAATTTCCTTATGAGAACAGATATCCTTGTTTGTTCTATGGGCGATGAATTGCATAATCCTTGAGTAATGTTTTTGTGCTCAAAGGTGATTCTTTTACTGTTTGCTTACAGTGCCTTCAAGCATCCTTTTGGTCTTCTTTTTCAAGATTGAAAAATGAGATTGATGTAGCAATGTTATTGTTTTTTGAACTGCTATCCTTAAGCTCTCTCATGAATAGTTCAAAATTT
>JAOXYD010000005.1:14573260-14594221 GCA_028565735.1 Pinacopodium congolense
GAAACACTTAAACACTTCAAAGATCATGCAAAGATGCAAAACATGCAAAAGATCAAATAAACTAAAGCTAAAACACATAAAGACACACTTAAAACACCTAAAAACAACCTAGAAACATAACCCAAAAGCACACTTATCATATTGCAACTTCTCTTCCTTACACTTTAATTTATAGTGTTTTCATGGTTATTTGATATAAATTCACAACTATTTTGATGTTTAAATGTTTAATTTATATTTGAAATTATGTAAACTATAGACTAATCCCCAAAAGAAGAGAAAATTAGGAAAAATATGAAGTTTAGAGCTAATTTAGACTTAAACGCGATTCTGATGCACCCATCATTTAAGTCCTTGTAGCCCACTATTTAAGTCCTTTTAAAGATTTAAATGCAAAGGGCTCAATGACGTTGTTTAGCTCCTATTCAAGTGTCGTTTGAGTAAGCAGTCACAAATCTTCAAATGGATTTCTAACCAAATCGATTCTAATTTGCACTAAGTTATAGCTATATGTAGGGGACATATATATTGATATTTAGAAGCCATTTTTAGCATGGAGAGAGAGAGAGACAGAGAGAGAAACATATTACTTAGATTAAATTTTCATATTTTTATCAAGTTCTAGGGTTATTTTCTTATGTTCCTAGACTTGTTTTACATATTTAGGCATATTTTTAAGGAATGCAAGAGCTTAAACATATGATTCAAATCTGTAAATGTATTTATAATAATATTTGGTATTTTCTAAACTCATTTTATCATTTATAATCCACTCTTTGTTTGATATAATCGAAGATATTATGTGTTCTTTGATTTAAATAAGTGGCTGATCTGATTTTTAACTAAGATATGATTAGTAAATGATCTAAATGAATGTTTATGCATGATTGTGGGCTATCATTTACTTAAATGAAGTGCTTAAAGCTTGTTCTAACTTGATCACTTAGAATAAAGTTAAGAAGCAACCTCAGGGTCCAAGAAATCTACGTAAGTTATTGGATAGTTCATTAAACAACATGGTTTAAATAAATGAATGACCAAATGTTGGTTAATCATAAGAGTTTTAATATGAAAATATGGAATTTTTAGATTAAGCTTCTTGAACTTTAAGCCTAATGCCTAAAATTAATGAATTACCAATCTTCAATTTAGGTTAATTAGAGAAAAGCATTGTATTAACCATCACATTATCTTGAATTAGTAAAGATACCCTAGGTCAATTCTCATAACCTTTAATTAACTTATTTAGATCGTTGAAAGCCAGAGTCTTAGCTATTTAATCCATTTAAATAATCCTTAAACTCATTCTTAGTCTTCTTGCATAACTTGAAACTTTTAAGTTAATTTAGTAATTTTAATTAGTTAATTCACTCAATTTCTCCTCTCTAGATTGTTGTGATCTAAGTGACTTAGTATTTGCAATGTTGCATCCCCATGGGAATGATAATTTGGATATACAATACTCCACTTTATTACTTGTTAACCAGTATACTTTCCAAATGGTTAGTTTTGTGCTTGATTTTAAAAAGTGTGTGTTTAATTGCTAAAGTTTGATAATTAATTAAATTTAGACTAAACCAACATCAACAAAAATTAATATTAACCAAATTTTCATCCCTTTTTTTAAGGTAATTTTCTTATTTGATGTGCAGTACACATTTGGTAGTATTTGACATCTTTCTTAATGGAATTATCATCCAATATTATTACCATATTAGAACTTTTTAAATTGCATTTTTAAGTAAAAAAGTTCTAATTTACTAATATCTAATTTAACCCTCTCTCCTCTTGGATGCCATTAGAGGCCAACATGGTCAAACCATTATATTGGTTTTGCATCTACTTTCCTACTCCCTTCTATTATTATTATGCTTACTTTGTAATTATCACTAACCAAATTGTCATAAATATTTATTGGAGCAAACAATTTATTCATTATAATTTGAAATAGGCCAAAAAGTGAACATACACGATTCCTCTTCTCCTCTCTTTTACATAATCAAGGAACCAAAATTTGGTATTATATCAAACCCCATGCATTACATGTAGACTTCTAATAAAATATGAGTAAAGATCGTTATGATACAATTTAGTTCACTTTTTAGCCAATAAAATTAAAGCATATATGGGCCTTATTCTTTAATAGAAACAATTTTTTTATGTCGAAACACTAAGATCAAACATTTCATTTAGTTAAAGATGTTAATTTATAGAGTGTTGTATAAAATGAACCTTGTATCCTAATGAAGTTTTTAGTGAGACAAGATAAAGGCATAGGTACTAAATGATAAAAGATAATGAGGATTTGAAACTCATTTTATTAAATAACAAAGTCATACATATTTTTTATTCATTAAATATGAGTAAATTCAACAAAATGTGTATGACAGTTCAAGAGCTAAGGAATACATTCTACCTAAATACAAAATGCAACCATACCAATACTTTTTAAAAAAAAATAAATGATAGCTTTGCTACTTCATCTAAACCTAAGCCTTAATTTTAGGAAAGTACATTATTATAATGAGTGAACAATTGATGAAGGCTAGTTGACGTAGTTATTACGACAACTCTTGTTTGTAATGGTTAATAATCTTAGTCAAAAGTAAAAAAAATAATTAATAATAAAAATTACGTGTGCATTTTTCTTTTTTTCAAAATTAACATAATACCATATTTTTGGTCAATTTAACTAACATTTATTTAGCAATTAATGAAGACAAAATTATTTTAATAAACGTTTAATTTGATTAAAAAATAATTGCATTTTATTAATGCTTTAAATAGCAATATATTATTTTAGAAATCATAAAAAATTATTAATTTTCATTACATAAGTAAGCATCCTAACAATATTCAATCATATTGCATATTAATAACAAAGGTATGTCTATGTGTCTTTATTTATTTATTAGTATATACTGTCCAACATAAATTAAGGAGAAAAAATTATTTGGGACAAAGCTAGAATTTAATTAATGTGCAACATGGATATAATTTAATTAATTAAATTTAATTATTTGATATACTAACCAAAGACAATGTAGCTATTATATTAGTTGATGCTATTTATATTATTATAATGATGAATTTCACATAAATTAAGTATACTTTACATAATTTTTTTAGAAATATATATATATATATTCTTATTTTAATTTATCTTATTTACTAAATACTTTCATGTTATGTGTGTGTGTGTGTGTGTGTGTGTGTGTGTAATTAGTAACTTATATATAAATTAAAATTTTATAATTAATTAGCCAAAATTAGCAAATTGGTTTTATTTATTAAAAGACAAAAGACGTCTATTTAAGTTATAACATTTATACTTGATTTATAGTTGATCCCAACATCTTAAAATATTCAAAGAAAACTATAATGAACTTGATGTTAAGGTCCCATCTATTTATGTTTCCTATTTTGATTTTATATTTTCTTTTTTTAAATACGAAAAATAATGAAAAAATAGAGAAACCAATAAAGGAAAAACAAAAACTAATGTCAAAATGCAAAACCAATGAATTAGGAAAACGGAAATTGAAAAATCAAAATTAGAAGTTGAACCATACGACCATATGGTTTCATAAGTCAAGTTAAATTGCAATATGGCACGTGGCACTATCCAAAATATTCAAAATTTTTGAAGGCTTAGTAACATCATCGTGGAACCCATTTAGCATATGTAAGTCCCATAAAACAGAATTAATTGAGACTAGTCTCCTTTCTTCAAACAATGTGGTTTATCTTTAAACTACCACCTTCCACTGTGGTCCAGCATTTTTGGCGTCTTCAGAGTGTTTATAGTGTCCATCTATGTTTGTGCTTTACTTAAAACAAACAATACCTAATCGACAAGATGCAAAGAAGATTTTGGGTTTTGGATAGGTTGCGCTAGCATGTAAACATTATGGGTTGTTAAGAATTTAAAATTTGAGTACATTTAGTTTATGTATATATTATACAGAGTGATTGTATTGGTTGGTTTTGATTTTGAGCGACAGACCACCTATGAAGTTTGTGATTTAAATGATCATGAAATTGAAGACACTAACAAAAGAATAAAATACATCGTATTTTTCTATAAGTAGACCATTTCATGGGTGAGGTAACTATAAAGTCAAACCCAAAGTGAACATGACTTTTCATTTTGATTTTTATTAAACTCCTTAAATAAAACTACGAGAGAGAACAATGAACATAAAATTCATAAACTTCATTTGAGTATATAATTATCTGCAAAAATAAAGAAAACTTGACAAACAACGATGGAATCACCTTTTGTTTCCAAGACCAACATAGATATAGGCGAAGAGAAGGGATAGAGAGATGCATAAGCGAAAAATGTTGAGACCCAGACAAGATGATGAACCTTAGTTGAATAATGAAACCTAGCTAAGATCTTAGGCTCATTCTACAATTCTTCCTGGGCTATAATTCTACTAAGTTAAGCTCGTTTTATACTTCCTCTTAGGCCACGATTATACTAAGTTGGGTTCGTTCTTCCCTTCCTTCTGAGCCATAATTCTACTAAGTTAAGCTCTTAGTTCTGTAAGCTTATAGTTTAACTTTTTTCCTTTATTTCATTTTTGTATCTTTCTCATTCCAGTTGGTCAAGTTCATTATAGATATTCTTTTTCTCTTTCCTTGCAAGCTTGTAAACACAAACTTCCCGAATATAATTATAACTACTTTAGTTTTGTAAAATGAACTATAAATAGACTATTAATATTTAATGAAAAAGTAATTCAAATATTCACTTCTTATTTTTTGTCATGGTATCATGCTAGCTCTATACCTTTCTTCATTGGCTTCCTTTTTTAACTTACTTGTTTAACTTTAACATATGTTAATGTGTCTCTTTCAACTTTATAGTTGATCCTTATATCTTTGATAGGGATGAATTTTATTATATTTTATATGCAAATTCATATAATTTCATTCCTTTTTTTACAAAAATGCTTAATTTATGTTATATTTTACTTAATAAATAGGTTACACAGTTTATATGAATTATAGAGCAAAACGTTGAAGGTTACATCAATATTAGAATAAAGAAAAGAAAACCTTTTAAAGCTTTACAAAATGAGGAGCAAAAATTAGTTTTGAAATGGAGCAAAATGGCTTAGATGGAGAGGAGAAAATGTGTAAAAGCCTTGAGCAAAATGACGTTTTGTTAATGGGACACAAAATCTATAAAAGCTTTAAAATGAGAGCAGCAAAATTCTTTAAAATTTGCAGTAAAGAGGGGCATTTAAAAGCTTCATAAAGCTTTCTAAGAAGAAAAAAATCATATTAAAAGCAAGAGACAAAATGTTTTTAAAGCAAAATGGTAGTAAATTGGTTTAAAAGGAGGAAAGCTTGGAGACACGCAACCCTTAGGAGAGAAAAGAGGACAAAAACAATTAAAAACCCTCCATGTATAAGATGAGGTGTCGGTTACAAAGTGCTTGGAGGGTGGAGAGCTCTCCACTCACAAAGGCAGTAGCATCTTTTTTTATAGGAAAAGAGGGCTACTTTCTTTACAAAGGACGGAAAAAAAATTAATAAAAAGGAGGCTAATAGAGCTCTCCATTAATAAAAGTTGATAGAGAACTAATTAAAAGGAGAGGGGACAAAAAGCTTCCAAGCTTTTCCTTAGTGAGCTACTTGCATCAAACTTTCTAGGAGAGGCACCAAAACTTGAAGCTTTCAAGGAGTGGATCTTTCCAAGTGGGGGACGTTGGCTTGCTTCCTTTCAAGTGACGACAGCAACATTCTTTTAAGGCCTGGTGTTTTTCATTTTTCTTCTTTAATTCATACAATCTAAGAACATGTTTTAAGGCCATTTACCTTGGGTTTTATGCTTTGTTTGCTATGTTTATATGCTTTATTCATAGTTCTTATTAGTTTTGGACTGTCTCTTTTTGTTTTCAAATGCTTATGTCCATAGTTTTAGATGCTTTAACATTAGGTGCTTTAGTTAAATGCTCTTCCTTAGTTTGATGTTTTCTTAGGTAATAGCATTAGGTTGTTTATTTATAGTTTATGGTTTAATCTCTTAACATTGTATGGAATTATGTCTTTATACAATTGAATGTAGATTTTTATTTTCAATTTTCCAACCTATATTTTACTTTTTTTAGCTTTGATTTTTATGTTATTAAGGTTATCATTATTAAGTGTTAAATTGTGTTTTCCTTTTTTGTTTTGAAAATTTCAGCTTAGTTTTAATTGATTAAATATGGATTGTATTTTTTTAATCTTTGTTTTAGTTAATTTAAATATGTTTAGCTAAATTCCTAAGGGCATTGAAGGTATCGGAAGGATAAAGGGTGATTAATTGTGAGAATGAAGTTTGCTTTAAATTGATTTGGTATTTTCAAACTTAGGTTGATTTGGAACCTTGGTTAAATGTCATAAATTAGGTATTATCTTTAGGCTTGATCATCCTTTAGGTAATTTCATAATTTGAATGCTATGATTAAGCATGTGATACTTAATTGTCCTTGGTGATGATTTTCAAAAGTAGCAACAGGTTAGTTGGATTTGTTAAGATACTTAACTAGCTAATCTAGGGTCTTATACCTTTAGGTTACACTTTCCGAACTTGTGTGTTAGTGATCTAAGTTAGTCATTCCTTAGTACCTAATACGTCTTCACTATTAAATCTAGAGAGCTTATTCTAAGTTATAATGAAGATAGGGGCATTTCTAGAGCTTATTAGATTTAGCTAAGTTAGAGGAACTGAGGAATTGAGAGCTTATTTGAACCTATAGGCTAGCACCTTAATTAGAGCACCTCTTACATAAATTCAAGGATCAATAATTATCCTAGAATCTTGATGATACCTTTGGCTCATTTCTTTGTTATTGTTGTTAGTTTATTATGTTTTGTTTTGTGTTTGTCTATTTTGTTATTTTTATTGCATCTTAATCATGTTAGTTCTTTTTCGTTCAAGGGTCTTCATTTTTGTTTTTCTTTACAACATTAGAAATAGTAATATTCCCTAGCTCCCTATGGATTCGACTCTAGCTCACCTTACTACACATTTATGTCTAATTAGGTTTATTATTTGATAGTTACTGACGACTTATTAATCCTTCTTTTTTTCATCTTGTTAGGTTTCTCTTATAGTAACATTGCTACAAATTAAGCTCAATAAAATGAATCATATAATCAAAATACTCTCAAACTAGCAGAGCACCCAGCTAGCCCTTAGTACCTACACCTTAATGAAAACCCCTCACTTGTTCTTATTTCTTCTCTCTTAACTAGTATCAATTATCACTTATGGGATAGATCTATACGTATGGCATCATTATTAAAAAAAAAGCTCAAATTTATTAATGAAACCATCACAATGCCACATAAAAATGATCTTTTGTTTTTCTACTAGGAAAGGTGTAGCACAATGACTTTATCATGGTTACTCAAACATTTGTCTGATTCCATAACATAATGTGTAATATGGTTTGACTTTGTTGTAGATGTATGGAAGGACTTAAAGGGTAGGTTCTCTCAGGCTGACTCATTTCAGATATTTGATCTACAATAAGAAATCTACAACTTTTGCTAAGGTATCTTTTTAGCCTTAGATCACTACACCCATTTGAAAATATTATGGGATGAGTTCTTTAACCTTAGAGTTATGCCTAGGTGTAGATATGAACCACAATGTTCATGTAATCTTTTGGCTATTATAAAGTCCTATCAAGATGGTGATTGTGTCATTAGATTTCTTAGGAGTTTAAATGAATCCTATTCCATTGTCAATTTATATATTATGTTTATAGACCCTCTACCTAACATTAAAAAGAGTTTTTTTCATGGTTGCTCAATATGAGAGGCGACTAAACAATTCTCTGCAACACTCACTTTCTTCATTTTCCATTGAACCCCAAGCCTTTTACACTCAATCTAACTTAAAAAAGGCTACTAATAGAACAAAAGACCAATCTGCACTTTTTGTATAGATAATGGTTACATAAAGGCAAGATGCTACCACAACCATGTTTCCCTCCCAACCTCTCACAAGCTACTCGAAATACTTACACCATTAGAGACACCATTGAAAATAGATTCAAAGCAATTAATTAGGTAAGGACTAACTTGTATAATTCTCCTTTTGAAGTAGATGCTTAATCACTTACTAAGGAACCATCCCATGATGGTTCAGGGTATAGTCTCACTACAAAACAACATACTCAACTAATGCAACTACTACACAAGAAGAATATTTAAAGGCAAAATTAGTTATAACTTATCAAATCAATACAATTTCTATTGGTCGCAAAGGTACATTTAAACCTATTTCATCTTTTGATTTATGGTCATCCATATGGATACTTAATTCTAGAATTACATATCATATCATCTGTTCTTTGAATTACTTTACAACCTGTAAAATAATGGATACTTTAACTATTACATTGTCAAAGTGGGAATTTATTTCAGTCACACATGTTAGACTATCAACATTTCTTCACTCACTCTCACTAATGTCCTTTTTGTGCCTATTTTCTCCTTTAATTTAATCTCAATTAGTAGACTCGCTAGATATTGTCATTGTCAACTAACCTTTACCCCTGACTTATGTCATATTTAGGAAATCAAATCACTAAAGATGATTGATTTTTCTAAACAAGTCAATGGCCTAAACCATCTCTCTCCATCAACTCAAGAATCTGTCCCTCTTCTTTGCAGTGTTTCTTCACACCAAGATAACCTATGATACAAAAAACTAGGATGCCTCCCTAATCAAAGACATCTAAAATTGCTTCATATGTTACTATTCAGTTCACATAACAATGTGATGTTTTCCATTTTTCTAAACAAAGAGAGTTGCCCTTTTCTCTAGTAAATCAATTATAGTATCTTGTTTTGATCTTATTCATGTTGATATATGGAGTCCCTATCATATACTTTCTATTTTTAGTTATAAATTTCTTATTAAATATTATGGATGACCATAGCCAAATGACTTAGATATATATGATGAAATATAAATCTGAGACCAGAGAACTAATTAAAGTTTTTTGTGTTTATGCTAAAAGATAATTTGACTAAAAATTTAAGTGCAATTGTAGTGATAATGGCATGAAATTCTCCATGACAGACTTTTACAAAGAGAATGGGATTTTACATGAAACTATTTGTGTTGAAATACCATAACAAAATGGAAGATGTGAAAGGAAACATCAACACATTTTAAATATAGCAAGAACTTTGAAAACGCAAGTTAACTTATTAAATTCTAGGTAGATTGTATTCTTCATGTAATATACCTAACAAGACATGTTCCTTCTCCTTTCTTATCTTACAAATGTCTTTATTCTATTGTGTTTGGTATTAAGCTTGATCTAACCCCCTTAAGAGTATTTAACTGGCTTTGTTTTGCTTCCACTGAAGAAGCAGATAAAGGTAAATTTGATATTAGGGTAAAAAAAATGTGTGTTTCTTAATTTACAAGTACTAAAGGTTACAAGGTACTTGACCTTAATACTAAGCAATTTCTTATGTCTAGAGATGTGATATTCTATGAAGACAAATTCCCCTTCCTTGCCTCATTTACAAAATCAACCATTTTTTCTCCCATCCTATCTACTCTCTCACCTTTACCATCTGTTGATCCCTCTCTATCACTTTTACCCTCTATATATTCATTACCTACACCCTATCTCTCTCACCCTTCATCACCATTATCTTCGCAAACTCATTCACTATCACCATCTTCTCTGCCACTCTACCGCTCTATAAGACAATCTCAACCGCCATCTTACCTTAAAGATTATGACTATTCTACACTGCACACACTTCTCCTCACACCTTATCATCCGTAATCTCCCATAACCACTTATCTCCACAACATTAAACCTTTGCAGCTACTTTCATATCTTTTAAGGAACCTACAACTTATAAGCAGGTAATTTAGCATAAAGAATGGAGGGAAGCCATGCAAGCAAAATTAAAAGCTCTAGAAGACAATGAAACATAGGAACTTACTTTCTTACACCAAAGGAAGCTATTGACTGCAAATGGGTGCATAAGTACAAATTCAATGCTGATAGGACTCTCCGACTTTGTACAAGTAGGGTTGTTATCAAAGGATTTACTTAGTAAGAGGGTTTGAACTACACAAATGCCTTTTCCTTAGTACTAAAAACAATTACCACTTAAGACTTTCTAGCCCTTATAGATTCAAAAAATTGGCATTTACAACAGTTAAACATCAATTAAGCCTTTTTACATAGCAACTTACATGAAGAAGTTTACATGAAACCATCTTCTAGTCTTGAATTTCCATATCCAAATATGATTTGTCACCTCAAAAAGTTTTTATGGGCTGAAGTAAACAAGCAGGTAAGGCATTCCAAACTCACTTTAGCTTTGATTTCCAATGGCTTTTTGCAATCTAATTGAGACCATTCCATGTTCAAGAATACATAACATGGCGACTTCATCATCTTATTGGTGAACGTTGATGATGTACTACTGGCGAGCAACTCCCTTGAGCTCATTCAGTCTACCAAGCATTATCTGGACAATAACTTCAAAATCAAAGACCTTAGACCAGCTAAGTATTTCTTGGGTCTTGAATTAGCATGCTTATCCTTTGACATCAAACTCTGTCAACACAAATACACATTTAACTTAGTTCAAGAAGCAAGGTTCTTGCACTCTAAACCAAATATTAACTCCGGTGGCTTTAAATACCAGATTAAGTAATGAAGGCAAACCTATCTTTGACATCACATCTCATTAGTGCTTAATTAGGAAGCTCATTTACCTAACTATGACTAGACCAAACATTGTTTTATAATGCAACAACTTTCTCAATAATGACCAAACCAACGACATCACACATGTAAACAGCACATCAAATTCTTCGTCATCTCAAAGGGTCTCTAGTCCAAGTCTTTTTCTTTTTCAATGACTCGCCTCTTCAACTCTGGGCCTTTTCTGACTCAAATTAGGGGACTTGCCTTGACACTCGCAAATCAATTACAGGTTACTATGTTTTCTTGGATACTTCATTATTGGTTTCTTGGAAATCCCAAAAGCAATCTCCCATCTCCAAGAGTTCTTCTAAAGATGAATATTGCACCCTTGCCACTACCACATGCTAGTTACAATAGCTCTTATATCTATCTTCGATATCTTGGAATTAAGCACCCACAACTAATTTATCTTTACTACAATAACAAATTTGCCATTTTCATCACTAAAAACCTCATTTTTTACGAACAAATGAAACACATCAAAATCGACTATTATATCTTTTGTGAAAAAGTTCAATCAAGCGTCATCCACTTCCTTCCAATTGCTTCCAACACTTAACTTGTCTATGTATTCATGAAAGCTCTCCCTCCATCACCTTTTCAAAGCTTAATACTCAAGCTAGACATTTTATACAATGTGTACCATCTAACTTGCCGCAACATGTCGAGACCTAGATAGGATGATTAACCTTAACTGAATAATAAGACCTAGCCAAGATCTTGGCTTATTCTACACTTTCTCCTAGGCCATAGTTCCACTGAGTTAGGCTTGTTCTACACTTCCTCCTAGGCCCCCTTTGTACTAATTTAAGCTCATACTTATGTGAGCCTATAGTTTCATTTTTTTCCTCTGATTTCTTTTTTGTATCTTTCTCATTTTAGTTTATTAAGTTTGTTATAGTTATTCTTTTTCCTCTTTCCTTGCAAGATGTAAACACAAACTTCCCAAATATAATTATAACTATTTCTGTACAAAGAGTCCATAAATAGATTGGTACTATTCAATGAAAAAGTTAGCCAAATATTCATATCTTGATTTCAGTCAAAGAGGACCACAGTGAAGAGAGGCGCTAGCAAAAACATTGTCCTTTGCCCAACATATTTTAATTTAATAATTTGGTGAGATCTGCAGTGTTAGATTTGTTTCACGCTGGTATTGTGAGCTTTCCAAATATCACATTACATTAATTGACAGAACTTAATTAGTCTTAAGATTTAGAGTTTTTTTAAAATTAAATATTTGTGAAATATTGAACTTTTGTGTTTAAAAAAATTATTGTAAACATTAAGGTTTAATTTGATCTTTAAACCATGCTGGGCAAGTAGCATAGCAATTTTATTTTTATTATAGTGAGGTAGATTGTTGCAAACTAGGACTAGTGATCTACTTGAATATCAACAATTCTTACAAGAACCTTTTCTTCCTATTTATTTGTGAACGATCACTTAATGGAAAAAAAAAAAGAGAGGTAAAAGAAATTATGAGAATGGAAGCGACTGGTTAAAGAGGATAGATTTTGAAGTTCCTGATAATATCCATTTTCTTTGTCATGGGAAGTAAACATTCATTTTGCCATCGTAATTTACACCATTTGGAGGCTAAGCGGGGGTGGGGGTAGAAAAACTGCTCAGGTTAGGAATCAACAGTAAAAAAATATATAGTTAAATGAGAATGGAGGGTATTATATAGTGTTCCACCATGCTCCTACAGCCGTTGTTGCTTTCATATTCTCACATCCACTGCATTTTGTATTCACGGTATACCTTAGCAGAAAAGTCTCTTCCTCTGCAAGAAACACCGCATCGGTGTTACAAACCTCATATGGAAGTAATATATCGAATGTAAAAAAACCTCACATTGAAGCAATATATCAAATGTAAGTTGAAGGCTTGAAGGCCTGACCAAGTCGCAAAAACTGCTTTAAACTTATTCATCAACAAGGCATTCAACAATTTTTTTACATCAAACAGGAAACAAAATTCACGACAAAGATCAAGAGATGGTTTTCCAAAAGTATCCAAGAAGAAAAAAGGGTGAACTAGGAAAGAGAATCTCTTATTGAAGAAACTCATTTCTCTTTGTAATAGACTATCAGTTACTTACATGGCATTCAGACTCCCGTGCGTTGTCCAGAAGCTCAACAATCTCAAGTTGCTTTACTACTGTAGAATTTAGCACCTATAGTAACAATATATTAAAGTTTATTCATATCTACAATAAAATATCCATCTTCCATTTTTCTAAAATTTAAATATAAGTAGAACGCAACTTACTCTCTTTGTTTTCTCCAGGTCCAACTCCATGCATTTTATCCTCTCCAGGGATTCCATCAGCATCTGTTCCTTTTCCAATGGTATTTTTGGTTCTTTCTTGCTTAGTTCCTCAACTAATTTCTCTAGTCTCTGAAGACGCTCTACACATGGATGGATGCACTCTTCGACAATCACAGGTTCAGCCATGCAGTGTCTCATAATGCTATCTTCACTCACGTGAGATGGGCAAATACTGTTGCTTCGCCTCCAAAATTGTGATGGTAAATTTTGCAAAAGGGCAATTAGTTGGACTATAAATGATATTGTCATTCTTGTCACACAGAGGACATTCCTCGTACCGAGCTTTTCCTTAACGACACCAAACCAATGAAGGAGAAGACCTCCTGAATTGAGGCATGAATCAAAGACTTAAATAACATGAGAACAACAGAGCACATGTGCAGGTAAGAACCCTTATAAGCAGAGTCATGCTTAAAACTCTCCTGTCAATCTGATGGATACTATTGATAACTAACATGTCTAACAAGAAGAAAACCATTTGCAATAATCATGACACATCCACAAATATTCACCAAATCCATCACAAACGAATTTTGTAAGTTCGTTTTTGTGTCCATTATGGCCAAATTTTGTAAGTTCAAGCTTATTGTGGCTGTAGGAAGCAAACATGATCATCAAATGCACTATATAGCAAAAAAAAATCAAGACTACCTCCAGCATTTAAAGTCCCTTTGCAATGAATGTTTTTAAAATCACTGGTTGCATGTGCTTGATTCTTGGGATGTTTAACAAGTAAGTTGCTTTCTACAGCTTTCTCCACTACTGTAAAACTATCATCACAACTATAGTACGAATTTGAATCTAATGTTCGGACCTGCAAAAGTACAATCAGACATCAGCAAGTTATTGCGCATGTAAATTCAAACAGCTGCACCCGTGAACGAATTGCATCAAGTAAAACTTACTTCTTCATCAACAGGGGCCAAACATGGATGTGTGGAGCTCCTTCGTCCTATTGAAGAAAAAAGTTCATCAATATCGGATCCTGATTCTGCTGTTGATGTGTCACTAGTTCTTCCCTGAAAAGGGAAAACAAAAAAGCTCCATCAAGGACATGAATACTAGCACTATGGTTCATTCTGTGAGAGAGCCATGCCTTCAAAGAACGTATCTGAACATAGGAGCCAAATTTTAGCTGGTCATTAGGCACCCGGTTGATTTGTTTCACAAGAGCCGCTTCCACATTATGCACAAGCTATAACATGAAAATTGTTACTTTCCACTACATAAAATTCAAAGCAAAAGCCGAAGCCACAAAGACAGATCATTAAACTCAGCACAAAGAATTTGCAAAATTAACTTCCACAAGAAGGACACCTACCTTCATTATTTCAGTGTCGTCCCATGGACCTTTGTTTGAACGAATGCACCCTCCTGCAGCAGAACAAGTGCAGGAACCACCCAAAAAGCTTGGCAACTGACTGTAAGTGAAGAGAAAATACGTAAATAACTTAGACAGATTGTAGAACGTAAAACAACTCAAGAAAATAGAAATTATTCAGACCTTGCGTCAACAAATTCCTGCAGCTTTGACAGGCATTTGGGTTCCAAAACCTGTAATTTACAGCTTTAGTCAGATAAGGAACATATAAAGCTACATGCCAGTACGAGGTAGCTTTTACCTGTATTTTTGCAATAGTCTTTGAATCCAGAAATTTCTGCGCTGCAGGCCAAAGCATCTTCTTAAAACCAGGACCAGCATTGACAATAAACATCCTATGCAGTGTCTGATAGTTCATACGATGTTAGGATAAATTAATCATCCAAAGGGATAGGCACCATTTGAATGAATTCAGTACCTCAGGATAGTAACTGTTGTCTATCTTTGTCATGGCTGCCAAGAGAGTTGCCGCAGCTCGAGTGAAATTCTTCATGCCCTTTGTTATTGAAGAAAAATAAAAAGCATACCTTAATGACCAGTTGAAGTATGTAAACAACCAGTGCGAAACAATCAGCAACGAAAAAAAGTCAACAACCAATACTGAACCAATACATTTCTTTACCTATGCAGATATAAGTGTCTCATACAAACTAATGTAGAACATATGAGGCATGAAAACTGGATGTAGCAGTGACCCAAACTTCCAAGTCCTTACATGTAAATATAGGGGAAAGTTATAGAATCATACATACCAAGCCCTGAACGTCCAATATTGTTGTTGTCGAACATATCTGCCTTTTTGCAGCAATTGAACAAGCAGGGAATTTCTCAAGCAGAGCCTTCTCAAACTCTTGGACATGATATTTTAGATATCGATCAATAGAGGTTATACGCATCAGTTTACTGGGATGAGCTTGTCCAAGAGCTTCAATGTAAACTGGCCTGCCTTCTTTATCCACTCCATGGTAGCCCTGAGGGTAGTATTGCAAGACTTCTTCCAGCTCTTTAAATTCAAAATCCTAATAATTTTATAAAAAAAATAAATGTACTGTTGCAGTTAAAATGGAAAATGGGAAGGTAATTGGAGGAAGGAACTATGGTACAAAAAGTCAAGATTCAACTGCTATTGTGTCCTCATTGAGAAAATAATCAAGAATATCCTTTCCCTTTTTAAGTGCCACAAATTTTTTTTGTTTCTTACCTCTAGGATGGTGTCAGTCTCATACTCTTTCCTCCAGTTAAGCATTTCTTCCCACATCTGGATTGTTTTTTCTATGTTAAAATCTCTGGCTTTCAGAAATCTACAAAGTTTGAACAACCACCAAAACTATAAGTCATGAGTAAAATCATATGCCATTGAATAGGCAAGTGACAGAGCTTGAGCAAACCTGTCAAAGAGATTACGCAGGGACTAAAGACATAGTAGACAGACCTTAACAAAGTATGATAGTCATCGTGCCTGGGAGGCAACGCGTCCCTTGCAAGAAGCTTTTGACGCAATTCATAGACAACACTCTCCTCTTTTGCATCCCGAATATCCTCTATGGATATAGAAGAAACTCTGTAAACAGTTTTCTGTTTCCCTCTTTTCTTGAGAGAATGTGTAAACTTATTGGAAGCATTCAATGCCTTCTTCTTAAGATTGCCAATTTTGGACCGCCGCCTCTCATCTTCTGAATTCTCAAAGTCAGATCTTTTCTCCCTGATATCATCATTAGCTGCAATTCCTTCTAAATCTTCAGAAGAAACAGTGACAACAGGGGTTAAAAACCAGATATATCATCTTCTCTCCAGCTTTAATCCCAGAATCACAAACCAACTAACTGCCAATAGGCGTACCTGACATTTCAGCAGAAGGAAGAGGAACCCAACACGTTCAAAGGAAGAAAAGAGCTTCTAGGACAACCTCACGGAAGAAAAAGCATATGTGCTACTCTAAACTATACAAAAAGGAAACAAAAAACGAAGATAATATTAACACTGCTAACATCAAAAGAAGAAGCATTACCACTTAGGAATTAGCAACTTAAATGACTTGTACTGAAAACACCAACGGATTAATATTTTCTTTAGTGACTTGAAGGATTAGTGAATTAGAAAACGGGAAAGAGAAAAAGGTACATTGTGGAAACGTATATTGTAATAAACAGTTTTCTTTTGGCTTCTTTGACTTTCGAAAACAGACTTACTTCAGCATTCAGGCATCCTCTCTTATGCATCTTAGAGTGATTAAAGTAACGCTGTGCAAAATCTCTGCTGAAATTTAAGGAACGTTATATGAGGAAAAAAAAAAAACAGATCGAACTAAGAACGTAGCAGGCACTGGAGTTGTTGAAGAAGTTCGTGGATCTGAATCAGCTAAAGACAAAAACTTGGTTGATTGTGAGAAATAGATGGCTTATAATTCAGGCAAAAGTTGTCAAGTTTACTCCTTGCATCAAGCCAAGTTCACCCCTTTATTGAACAGGGAATCATTAAATCGATGTGCCAAAGAACAGCTTACTTGTGTTGTATTTATTCAGCTAATAAATGCACCACAAGTGACAACGAAATCAACCCCACCACAATACAACAAAATCCCTACCCATGTAAGGCATTTTATTTTAAATTAATTATTAGCTGAAAAAGAAAGGAAATAATAATGAACTTCTATGTGAACTGAAACAAGAGGGGGGGAAAAAAGCATTAAACAGTAGAGCAAAATTAATAAACCATCACCATCATACGTTAGATTACACAATTTATGGAACGCAATCAAGAGCTCCTCAAAATGAAACCTAGAAACAGAAACAGTAACCGTACGGATCTTCGAACTCACCCAAAGAGAATGCAGCAAACTTGATGTTGATGGATTATCAAATAATCGAAAAAGGCTCCGTTTTTGGATGAAGTTGCCTCAGATTTATGTCTACTTACAAGTGAGGCTGAAGAAACTCTGTATTTTCGGAGAAGAGGGGGGAGAAAAAAAAAGAAAGGAAGAAGGAAGAGAGATCTGAATGTGTGTGTGTATGTTTCTCTTCTTCTTCTTCTTCGTCTTACTCTATGGCAAAGCAAGTTTTCACCTTTTTACCTGTGTCTATAAATAAAATTCATATTCCCTGATTCTTTATGTCTCTGCTTCTGTCTTGTTGTCTACGTGTTTTCCAAAAAGAAAACGCAAAATGAAAAAGAAGCTGAAGATTCCAGAGAGTAAGCCTAGAAAATGCCAACTTTTGCTTAACCCCTTCCACTCTCTCGAATTAGATTCTGAAATCAGATCATCTTAATCTATCTTCTCCTTCTCATTCAATTCATCAAATAATATCCTCTTACAATGCAATGGTCGAGCCGTGATGCGTTGGTCTAATTAATATTTTACCATTTACTGTTCTATAGAAGCCACGATATTTATTTAGCCCTAATTACGATTCTACTTGTATTAAATGATTTTTTTGCATTTCCAAGAAAAACAAAAACATACCTACAAGGTAGAGGAAGTTAGGTGGTGTAGGTAGCGCATAACTTGGGTGAAACGTTACACAGCATCCAACCTGCGTGCCTAAATTAAGGTCTGCCTTCAATACTTACACCTTTGTTGCTCAGGCCTTGTTTTGTTTTTCTTTTCTTGGATTTTGATTTTTTGTTTTCTTAAATATAAAAATTTTAAAAAGAGTATAAAAATAAAAAAAATTAATATAATACAGAAATAAAAAATAGTACAAAATTTTAAAAATTAATATAAAAATACAAAATTATAATAAAAAATCATAGCAACTGCACTTCTAAAAACAGAAATAAAAACAAACCGAAGCAACACTTCCATAGCATTGAATGCATCCCCGAACTGAACATGGAAGAATTTGGGGAGGTCTTATCAATCTCTGCATCCTGTGATTTACAGTGTTAATTAGTTAACCTAAAAGTGGCAGATAGATTACCTAATTATATGGTTTTTTTTTTTTTACTTGGCCAGTACACTTCCATATTGTGCTTTATGTGTTGACTCTTTGGGAATGGAGACGGCAAAAAAACTAAAAACAACATGCTTTTCTTACTGTTTTGTCCCGTCCATCTTTCCATTTATCTATTGTATCATTACAATTTCTGTTATGATTAATGCGTTCCGAGGAATGTTCACTTCAATTTAAATATATATATATATATATAATGAGATGATTTCTTAAATCCAAGTGGATGCAGGAGGAGTCATCCAGCACATCCGAGCAAAAGCGAAACAAAGTTCATTTATTAGGAAGACTTGGGATCAGGTCTCTTATAGAGACCGGACAAGAACAGAGCGATTGGCAGGCAGAGGATGGTGCCTTTATCACTCAATATAAATGCAGCAGCGTAGTCATGTCCATTCTCTTCCTCATTTATTAATATTCTTACATCATTCTTATTATTATTATTATTATTATTATTATCATCATCGTCATTTCTTCCAGAACGATCCACATCACAAATTCCTCTCTCTCATCCTACTTATTGCAACTGCTACTCTGCTAGATTAGATAAATGACTACAAAATTATGCACTGCGGAACTTCCATGTTAATGTATGATACAACCATCCTTACTTTTCCTTTCTTATTTTCTTAGCCCCAGCAAAAAGAATATATCCATCACTGATGGGGCTAGATTTTCAATTAATACCCAAATATATATATATATATATATCTTGCATATTTATAGCCTATACGTCATCCTAGACATGAAATACAATGTTGTCATGTGATTAATAGATATATGCACTTGATATTCATAATCTGGCGACTTTTTGGTTTTTCAATCACTTAGGGTTGTTTAAAAAGGATTTTATTTTCAGATTTTATTTTTAAATTTTTTAAATATAAAAATTGATTAAAAAATATTATAATAATTAAAAAATATACTAATATAATACAGAGATAAAGACATACAATATAAAAATACATAAAAATACATAAAATTTAATACAAAAATACAATAATTATAATTAAAAATTCAATCAAACGCCCGTCATAAATTACTGTACACAATATAACTAATCCATTTAATCTCATTATATATATATAGAAGCAACTCCAAAGCAACCAGCTCGATCAGCAAGGTGGTTGAACTATATTAACAGCTAACAAGATATTACCGTCCAAACCAAATATCAGATGGAGGGGTCTTAATCAATATTCTAAAATGGGCAAAGCCAAGAAGATGAAGAAAGCTTCAAGCAACCTGCACCAAGAGGAAGATGGAGAAAAATTCCTAGGGAAAAGATATAGGCAGGGATATAGGTAGGTTGGGAGGGAATTAAGTATAACACAACTCTCGAGGAGGACGAAAATTTAGAGAAACAAAGTAACGAGCAGGTGCAGTGCAGGATGAGCGTCGGTAGAGAAGTCACTTTCAAAAAGACAGAGACTCAACAAAACGAAAATATCACATGTAAATGATAGAAAATGAATATAAGTTTTCCAACACACCATCACCATTCCTAGATAGCATTTAGTGAAAAAGGGTATCAGTTACAAGTCTCTTTCACCAATGCTGTCCCTGGTCATCTTTTAGTCTTTTCTGCTTGTATTTTGTGTACACTAAAACATCCGCTCATATTCAAAAAAAACAAAAACAAGAAAAATGGTCCCTCAGTCTCAGTGTGTGGTAGATATTATATAAATACACAGAAGGCGACTAGTCTTGTTATACAGAGTGTTGGGATGATATTAGCATGCAATGCAACAAGCATATTATGGTGGTTTTTTGTCTCAACGAGTGTCGGCCTTTGGCGTAAACATCCACATTCCTATTGCTCCCCCCACACCAATAACGACAACCCTGCAGATCTCTTCTCCTGCATTTACCTTTTTCATTCCTTCTGTGCCTTTTGGATTTTACTGTAGATTTTGGATTCAAAAGATACAGGTATATATCATAGAGTTATTTGACACAAAAGATAATCCCACATAGCACTGCGATTGTCTTGTCTATATATATTTATATATAATTTCTTAAGGTTTAAGTTATTACTGATTGTATATTCAAAAGAGAAACCAGTTTCAATAATTCATTCTCTTTTTTATTCTTTAATGCTTGTGTTTAACACAAATTCACAATAAAATCGATGCAACAAGAAGAAGAAAAAAAGGTAACGAAAATTACAAAACCCCGTGATTCTTTGTATATCTGTCTCTGACTGGACATGTGCACTTCGGATTTTACGCCGCCTACACCCTCTGCTTCTTTATCTCTGCAATCAGATACCGAGAAACCACTGAAAGGAACCGAGTACGACCTATATTGCTAACACAGGGGCGCTTTTCGCCTTGAGCTCACTAATAATAATATTATTATCATTACTGGGTCACTGGATATTTTACTCTATAACCATTTGTAATTTAATTATTTATCATATGCAAGTAAATAAATAGAAATAGCAGCGGATTAAATTTTGGTATCACTTTTTATTTTTATTTTTTATTTTTTAAAATATAAAAAAATTTGTTTCCTATATTTTATTTTAATTTTTTAT
>JAOXYD010000005.1:14594321-14609896 GCA_028565735.1 Pinacopodium congolense
GAATAAATGCATTCAATAAATAAGATGGGATAGAGAGAATTTTCAGGACTTTGTGTTGATTACAGGGCTTTAAACGTGAAAACCGTTAAGGATAAATTTCCTATTCCGGTGATTGAGGAACTCTTAGAAGAATTACATGGAGCCAAATACTTCACCAAGCTAGATCTACGTTCCGGATACCACCAAATCAGAATGTGTGCAGCAGATGTGGAAAAAACAGCCTTCCGAACACATCATGGCCATTTCGAATTTCTCGTTATGCCATTCGGACTCACTAACGCCCCGAGTACCTTTCAAGCACTAATGAATGAGGTATTCCAATCTTACCTGAGAAAGTTTATCCTTGTGTTTTTTGATGACATCCTTGTCTACAGTAAGTCTTGGGCAGATCATTTAGAACATCTCCGGCAAGTCTTCACTTTGCTCCAAACTCACCAACTCTTCCTTCACTAGTCCAAGTGTCTCATTTCCAAACAACAGGTATCTTATTTGGGGCACATCATCTTTGATAAGGGAGTGGCAGTCGACCAAAATAAAATTGCTGCAATGAAAGAATGGCCAAAACCAAGCACCGTGAAGGGATTGGAAAGATGTTTTTGTCCTAAGTCATTATAATTCATATAAATACTTCTTTTATGTATTACAGTGAAACCTTTTACCTATTTTGAATCAAATTACTGTATTTCTCTTAAATTTTTTGTCTAACTTTTTAATTTTTTTGTAGATCTTAAATTATATTTATGTTTTTTATACTCTTAAATAAAAGTACTGCGTTTCTGCACTGCATCATATTATCTTATGTTGGTTTGGTCTAATCAAGTGTTTACTCTTGTTAGCATTTTGTATTTGAGGAAGGAGATGAGTTAATGGTGTTCCTGAACAAAAATAAAATTACGGGGGATTAAAATAAGTTGAAAGAAAGAAAATATGGACCATTCAAGATTGTTAAGAAAATTAATGATAATGTTTATGTTGTTCAGTTACCTTCGTAGATGGGTAATATCAACCCAACTTTTAATATTACATATATTTTTCATTACTTACCGAAATGTCAGTTAACTTATCCAGAACATAACTCGAGGTCAAGTTCTTCACAAGTGGACGAGATTGACATAGGATTTTGAGTTTTTTTAGGAAATTGTGTTTTACTTTTATTTGAGTTATGAAAGATGTTTTTGTCCTAAGTTATTATAATTCATATAAATACTTCTTTTATGTATTACAATGAAACCTTTTACCTATTTTAAATTAAATTACTCTATTTCTCTTAAAGTTTTTGTCTACCTTTTCAATTTTTTGTAGATCTTCAATTATATTTATGTTTTTTATACTGTTAAATTAGAGTACTGCGTTTCTGTACTGCATCATATTGTCTTATATTGGTTTGGTCTAGTTAAGTGTTTACTCTTGTTAGCATTTTGTATTTGAGGAGGGAGATGAGGTAACGGTGTTCCTGAACAAAAATAAAATTACAGTGAATTAATATAAGTTAAAAGAAAGAAAATATAAACCATTCAAAATAGCGAAGAAAATTAATGATAATGTTTATGTTGTTCATCTACCTTCGTAGGTGGGTAATATTAACCCAACTTTTAACATTGTAGATTTTTTTTCATTACTTATCGAAATGCAAGTTAACTTATCTAGAACATAACCCAAGATTGAGTTCTTTACAAGTGGACGAGATTGACGTGGGATTTTGAGTTTTTTTTAGGAAATTGTGTTTTACTTTTATTTAAGTTATGAAAAATGTTTTTGTCCTTACTATTAAGTTTTAAGTCATTATAATTCATATAAATACTTCTTTTATGTTTTGCAGTGAAACCTTTTACCTATTTTGAATCAAATTGCTCTATTTCTCTTAAAGTTTTTGTCTATCTTTTCAATTTTTTGAAGATCTTAAATTATATTTATGTTTTTTATACTCTTAAATTAGAGTACTGCGTTTCCGCACTGCATCATATTATCTTATGTTGGTTTGGTCTAATCAAGTGTTTATTCTTATTAGCATTTTGTATTTGAGGAGGGAGATGAAATAATGGTATTCCTAAGAAAAAATAAAATTACGGGGAATTAATATAAGATGAAAGAAAGAAAATATAGACCATTCAAGATCACGAAGAAAATTAATAATAATGTTTATATTGTTTAGTTACCTTTGTAGATGAGTAATATTAACCCAACTTTTAACATTGCAGATATTTTTTATTACTTATCGGAATGCAAATTAACTTATCCAGAACATAATTCGAGGTCGAGTTTTTTACAAGAAATTGACGTGAGATTTTGAGTTTTTTCTAAGAAATTGTGTTTTACTTTTATTTGAGTTATGAAAGATGTTTTTGCCCTTACTATTAAGTTTTAAGTTATTATAACTTATATAAATACTTCTTTTATGTATTATGTATTATAGTGAAATCTTTTACCTATTTTAAATCAAATTACTCTATTTCTCTTTAAATTTTTATTTACCTTTTCAATTTTTTGTAAATCTTAAATTATATATTTTTTATACTCTTAAATTAGAGTATTGCGTTTTGCACTATATCGTATTATCTTATGTTGATTTGTTCTAGTCAAGTGTTTACTCTTGTTAGCATTTTCCTTTTATTTCTGACGACGGAATTTGGAGAGCGCCGTACAAGTTAATTGTAATTAAGCCAAGTCTATGTCGTTGGTCAATATCATATATATATATATATATTAAATAATATACACACTAAAAAATAATTTTAAATTATATGGAGAACTGGAACCTTAAAGTACGCACAAGGTACAGCAACTACCGACACCTCATTTAACGGACAGCTTTAGTGATGTAAATGAAAATAACGGACTCGTGCTTGTTTCTTACTTTTATTTATTGTTTCCAGAAAAAGGTAAATCATGTCTTTTAAGATGTGGAGCCATTGTCAGTCCAAGCTACTAATTTTGACGAATATTTTGACTTTCCTTCAAATCACACTTAAGCATATTTGATTATTATGGATTTTAGGGACTCTAAGAAACATTTTAAATGTAATCATGTAAGGCAGATTGGATTTCCCCAAACCAAATTTCCCATATGTAAAAGAAAAGCGAGGAATGTAAAACAAAAAAAGAAAGGAAACAATTGTGGTGAAATAGGGACCATGTTTTATCTGTTATGAGTACGCCTCGTCGTACCTCTTCTTCCATTATTCAGTTAAATAATTGGACGGCAGAGCACCTGCGTACAGACACACTGTACCTCACATTTTCATGGTTCCCAATGACTCGTTGGGAGAAGCAGTCTGTTGCTTCAAATGGTTTCGGTTCGTAGGCATCTAAGAACTGCAATAATGGTAAGAGTTTTCTAGCCAAAAAAAGAAAAAAAGAAAAATGTGTGGATATCACCTAGACTTCCTCCTCCTCACATCTTCTTCCCAAAACCCAAAACCCAAAACTCAAACCCGATTTTTGTTTCAATAATCTTCATATTACCGCTGCTACTTCCAACCGAGATTGCACTGGTGCTTGGTATAACAGTTTCAACACTGCTTCCTGTGCCAGTCATTTCTGCCTGGCCGCTTTAGAGTATAAAGACTATGGGGTCTCCCTTATATTCATAAGCTATTACTAGGCCCAGGTTCAAGGTAAAACCCAGAGCTGACCCATGTCCCCAACCGTGGTGTTTTTATTTTCTCTAAAGACCTAAGATCAAATGAACACCTGACTTTGCCTGTCCTTTCCGTGGCTTAAAAAGGAAGAGTGACAGGGAGGGATATAATACATAGATTTTTAAATTATGATTTTGTATAGTTACTCTTATCTTGATATGAATTTCTCTTATTTATGTATAATTTTAATTAAAATATATGTTCATGTTTAATTGAGAAATTTAATATGAAAAAGAATATAATTAGATGATTTTTCAAAAGATTAAAATAAATCTTTAATGATATCATTAATGTCAAATAACCTTTTTTGAAATATCAAATGAAGTTAATAGATTAACAATTGTTTGATATCCGTACAAATCGTTATTGAAGCACGTGTTTAGTTGAAGAGTTAATTTTTATTTTTAATTGTAATTTTTATGTGATTGTTTAAGTTTTTGTGCTATTTTTTTATTTTTATATTATATTAATATGTTATTTTTTTATTTTTATATTAAAAAATAGAAATAAAATTAAACAAGCTCGAAAATTAACTTTTAGAATACTATATCAACAATGAGTTTGCAGTGTTGTTCCTCGACTTCAAGGCTCATTTTACTGAAAGCATGAGTTAGGAGTAATTTTGAGGGCGAATTAATCCATTCACTCTCTAATCAACTCTAGACCTAAGATGGCCATATATTAACAGAGAACTAAAGAGTTCACAGCTTTAGGTAACATAAAACAATCTTTTAGCTTTTATTAGAGGTTTCCTTATTAGACTTTCTCTCAACTTCGCATTAGAAATGCAAGTGCTCCGAAAAGTGAGTCAAGGGACCGAGAGCTGAGTTACAATTTAGAATAACAACATATCTGATTGTATCTCATGATTTTTGCTCTTTTGTATCTTTAACTTAAATTGTTTTATGAATAGTCATGTGTTTTTTAATTAAATCCGTGTATTTATTAATAAACATGTATAGCTAATTTGATTAATAGATAAAATAAAATGAATAGATAAACATGTTCTAATTGTTTGATTGTATGTAAATCCTTAATTATTTGAATGCTTAATTATCTATTGTAAATAGATTGTTTAAAATAAATTCATAAGTAATTAACAATTTGAAAAATCTACCTTAATTACTTAAAAAGTCAATAAATAACGTAACTTAAATCAATAAATGATCAAACTTTCAAATTTAAAAGAGAATTTTAAGATTGAATTTTTAAAATTTTAAACATATTAACCTCAATTCATTAAATATCAAACAACAAAATAAAATTAATAGAGAAAAAAAATTTCAACTTCATCACAACTGTATCTTAAATTAGAAAAAAAAATACTAAAAATTTAATTACTAAAATGCTCTCAAACTTAGTTAATCAATTGAAACCTAAACCCTTAACTAAACATTTCATATTAATAATCTTAATTTCTGCTTAGAATCTATTACATTAGTTGATAAATTAGTTAATTTAAAGTTTAATTTACCTTATCGATTCAATTAGCTCTCCAAATAATCAAATATCGAGTGACTTAATAGTTACAAAAAACCCTTGTGAGAATAATATCTAAATTCAAAAGAATCCACTATATTACTTGCCTTAAGTTGATCACAGATTAGAATTGAACTGCATTAACTTAGGAAGACCACAGTAAAGAGACACACAATCAAAGTTTAGAGCATACACTTTAATGTATAAGATTCGCACTTCAGGCTTTAGTCATTTGAAACATATCAAACCGACAGACATGCCACATGGCGTGGTGTTTCTATTATTTACTAACAAGACAAATGTTTTATCCTTACTTTGGAAGCCAGTAACTCCTAACCCATAGCATACTTCTGGGTCCAGGATCTAGCAGTGGTCTCATACTTGCTTCTGTCTGTCTTGTACATGTGTGCAATCTCAGGCACAAGTGGATCATCTGGGTTAGGATCAGTCAGCAGGGAACAAATTGACAAAAGAACCTACAAAAGCCACAAAAATTATAAATCGATTCCAACCTCACTACATTGAATCAAACCATAATCAACTAATGGACGTGTCCGATTCAGATGCGTGGATGGTATTTTAATTTACCAGGAGGAGATAGTACCTTGGATATAGTAAGGGCAGGACTCCACTGCTCTTTCAAGATATCAAGACAAATGCTTCCATTACTGTTGATGTTTGGGTGGAAAACCTTCGTACGAAAGGAAACCTGCACAGAAGGTTTGGAAGAAACTTAGGCCTTGTTTTGTTTCATTTTTTTGTTTGGTTTTAGTTTTTTATTTTTCTAAAACAAAACAACATAGAAACTAAAAAAATCACACAAAAATCAATACAAAAACATAAAAATTACACTAAAAATTACAACCAACAGCAATACCAAACGAGCAGTTTAATTGCCTAAACAATGGGTTGATTGAGTACAACTTGACATATGCACCCCAGGCATAATAAGTGACGGACAAAATGCAGCAAAAATGAGGAACTAAATTCAATCGATAACCTGGTGCTAAGATCCTCTACCAAAGCACATAAATGAAAATTAAAGATTGCCTCAAAACTATGGAAATGGTATAAATGAAGGGGAGACACAATATATTAGAAGGGCTTGGACACGCATACATTTTCCCATATTCCAAAAAACGATGATCTGCAACAAAGAATTGTAGCGAAGCAAAGAAGTCAAAAGTGTAACCCACAAAATAAAAGGAGGATGAGTATTACCTTGGGTGGCTTGAAGGGATAGTCAGGTGGGAAGTGAATGGATACGAGAAAAACACCACCTGCAAAGGGGCTTTCAGCTGGACCCATAATAGTTGCTTGCCAGTGAAACATGTCATCCGCGACAGGACCTACAAACATAGAATCATTGCAAGTTAATACTGAATAACTTTTAAGTATAACACACAAAACAAAAGCGACGAACCTACGACCATCATCAACCAAAGCAGCAAAATTGAACTACCAAAGTCAATTCCTACACTTAAACCTTATTTCTACTAAACCAAGCAAGGATACCTCGCATTGACTATAAACAAGGAGCATAAAGCAAGCATACGATAACACTTATATGGCACAAGACAAAAACTCAAACGAAAACATTAGGGATGATTTTGTTTTGTTTTCTGGTTTTTACTTGTTCCACAAATCATAGAGGACCAACCTTGAAATGGACACGAAATGAGATGTTGGATCAGTTCTGATAGATCGAATGGGAAGTTGAGAATGAAGAAAGCGGGTAATTGGGTAGCAATTTATCAAACGAAAAAAGGGCACATGCAAAAAGAGATAATAGACTAAAAGAAAACAACCAGCACTGCAAGAAACAGGAGGGTCCCTCTGCAGATCCTTCAACTCCTTGTTAATGCGTTTTGAAGCCATTACCCTACAAGGACATAATATTTCCCATAAAAATAAAAACTTTTACTATGAATAACGCAAATACACAAAAAGAAAAGAAACCATCGTTTAATAATTAGCAGAAACAATTACGATATTAAGAGTGAGAAGAAAAAAACATACCCAAATTAAGAAATACGAAGCGGCAGGGTAAGATAGCGTTGTTCGTTTTCTTAAAAAAGGTCTTAAATTTAACATCTTATATTGTTTTTCAAATAGAAGTCACCATAGCAATCAATTCAGTAACTAAATAATTTGATAAAAGAAATCACAGATATATATGAGAGGTAGGCAACCGAAGCTAATCTCTTCAGGCAGGTAGAAAACCCAACAGGAAACAGCAGAACATTTTCTTAAAAGAACGCACAAAATTTCCACTTACGAGAAAGCCGATATTAATATCAACAACCCACGAAGCAGAGAGAGCAGAGACCAGACAAATTAATATAAAAAAATTAAAAAATTTAGGAAGGGCAGAGCAGGAGAGAGAGAGAAAGATAGAGAGAGAGTAAAGAAGTTTACTTTATGGTCGACTACTCCTTATGGCGGTGAAAGAGAGTTTCGTGGGAAGATGGAATAAATCACGAAGCGTGTTTTTGGTATATATATAATAAATGAAATTTGAGTACATAACAATAATAATAAATAACAATAAATCAAAGAAAATTGAAATACTGTAGCAAGTAAGAGGGTAGTGGTAGAAGAAGGGTTAAAGGGATAGATCATAGATGTCGTTGCGTTAGGAGGCTTCTTTCTTCCTCAGCCACCACTTCTGCATACCCGCCTCTTTCTTTTTTCTTATTACTTCCAATAATTTATTCATTTTTCTTCTTCGCCTTAATAATCCAATTAATCAACTAATGCAAACAAGATCGTATAGGATTTGGATTTTTATTGTTTTTCTTAAATAATAATCAACGGCAACGCGTAAGGGATAATTAAATTTAAGGTCATGTTTAGTTTAGCTTTTATTTTTTGTTTTGATTTCTTATTTTTAAAATATAAAAATCGATTAAAAAATTCATTAATATAGCACAAAAATCGATAAAAAAACATAATTATTAATACAAAAATATAACAATTACAACACAAAACTACAACTTATAATCTAATTAAACATCTCTTAAACTTTGTTTATAAGGACTTTGCCAGAGTCCAGACTATTTTTATTGTATTATAAAGTCTTTAAGAAAATAACATATTAAAACATTTCTTATTCACATGTTTTTTAATATTTAATTACAGATATTGTATTTAAATGTTATATAAAGTAAATTAAAGTTAAATTATTCAGAAAATTTTAAAGAATTAAGTAAATAAAATTTTGGATATTTTACACTTTTTAAATTTTAAAAGACTCGAATTGTAATTTAAAAAGTTAATTATTTTTTTAATAAATTAGTCTAATGTTTATACGGGGCAAGAGTGGTTGTGTTTATTAATATTATAACTGGAGTACCATATTCTTTTATCTTATTCTAATGATTTTCCTTAATCTTCAGTCTTAGTCTTCGCGTAATAAACTATTCGCCCGTCATTTTATCCCAGACACTTTCGGTAACCTTATCACCATATAACTTGTACAAATTAAAATCATAATTCATATTAGTTTGCATCAAAGGAAAGTTTAACAAATAATATTATATATTATCAACATGCCTGCCTACGGAATCCATCCATCTATCTATCTATCTATCTATCTATATATATTTTTACATTTGCGAGTGATTAGTCTACTCTTGCTTATTGTCTCTATTTCCTTGTTGTTATTGATTAACTAATGAATAATGAGGAGAAAAGTCAGCGAAAGTGGTTCGTAAGTGGTGCATTCACAAGCGGGAATACGTGGTGGGTGCAGCACAAAACATGGCCGTTCAACCCTCCTCAGATATTTTTGTCTCAATACGTATCGATTTATCCTCACGGTTTCTTATATCTCTTTTTTGTTTTTCTGGGTTTTTCCTAAGACAAGCTTTTCAACATCGTCATCATCATCATCTTAAGGTCAGTATGCACATGTTCTGCTCTTCCGTCTGTCCATATTTTTCTTTAAAAAGATTTTGTATTTTTTTTTCACTAACTTGAATCTTACTCAACAAAGCTGAGTTTTGATCGGATTGGATGCTCCACTGCATAACGTGAGTATTCCTGGCACGATCACTCTCTGAAGGGGACTGTTTTATTGGTTGAGATCTCCGTTTTTGTAGTTGCCTGTATGAGAATCTCCCGTCCATAAAGAGGATAAAGGGAAAAGTTTGTGTCTTTGCTCTAAAAGAATCTGGATTTACCTTGAACTAACTTTTGAAAATTAACTGATGTTAATGCTACATATCATCCTGTGAATCTCAATGAGTTGTACAGGCATTTTGGCATGTGATTGTAGCTTCTCTCAATATATTTAGAGTCTATGCAAGATCGATCTTGACAATGAACTTCATTTTCTATGACAGATGTGTAACCCCTCTAAACTTATGCTGCCAATTAGATATCTCTATATACTGACGTAGCTTTCACAGTAGCATACATACTATAGTTCGAAAACTGAAGGGAACCAAAAAGAAAGAGGTGGGTGTACAACATGATTGAGTTCTTATTAAACTGGAGGTGAAGGGACATAAATTCTCCTATTACCACGATTTTCTCCCTTCTACTATTTAATTAGTACTCGGATATTTTCATCGATTTGTATAATCATAACAGTCTGAATGAATTATTATGTTTTACGCTATACTCATCATAATGTTTTGGTGTGGGGTATTTATGTGAATTTTTGTATTACTTTTTATTTTAAGAGGAGTAGTTTATATGTAAACCATCTTATTTCTCCGAAGTGGAATTTATTAGTCATTTTAGCGATTCTCTCAAATCTTCATTTTGATTCTTGTGTCCAGGCATATATTGATCTGTCAAAATCCTGCTTCCTATTTTCTGTTATTCACAACAATGGGAGGTGTAGTGACAAAGGTTGATTCACCTAGAAAGACATGGATTCCTGAAACAAAGCTTGAAGCCAAAATGGTTGAAGCTCTGCAACGTAAACAAGCTGAAGGGACCACTGTAAAATCATTCAACAGCATAATCTTGAAGTTTCCGAAAATTGATGAGAGCTTGAGAAAATGCAAGACTATCTTTGAGCAATTTGGTAGGAATACATTTACCCTCTGTTTTCATTTTCCATTCACGTACTTCTTGTGGTTCAAGCATAAATGAAGAAAGAGACTGAGTTTTTGAAGTTAAATATCATAAAGATTTTGCTTAATAGAAGTTCAAACCTTTAACATTTCTAAAAACTTATAAATACACACCTCTAAAGAACCCATAAGTTTTTGTTGAATTTTTGTAAACTTGTCTATTTTCATGTAGATGAAGATTCCAATGGTGCAATCGATCAGGAAGAGCTGCGAAAATGTTTCAGCATGTTGGATATCTGTTTTCAGGAGGAGGAAATTAATGACCTCTTTGGAGCTTGTGATATAAATGAGGATATGGGTATGGAGTTCAATGAGTTCATTGTACTTCTCTGCCTAGTCTATCTTCTCAAGGATGATCCTGGTGCTCTGTGTGCTGTATCCAAATATAAGCACTTATTGCTTGTCATTTATGTTTTTGAGCTAACTTTACTGGCCATGTAAAACAGGTTGTTAAGCAAAGGTTGGCAGGTAATGAATTGAACACTTCTATAAAAATAAGGAGGGGGCAGCATTAACTATTTCTTTTTGGTTAATAAGTTTCTAACTCTCATGTTTTATGGTCAATAAGTTGGGATGTTCCATCTCTTTTTGCCAGCATAAGGGACTTCCTATGTGAATGAACATGGAAACATTAGATCATTGTGGGTTCTGGAATTAGATTCCTGCAGTGAATGAACCTAGGAACATTAGATCATTTTGGGTTCTGGGATGAGATTTCTGCAGTTGTCGAATACTGCCTTTACAATGACATAGAATGCCTAAACCTGCAGATGCACTTTCAACAAGAATTGAGACGTTATTTTTCATATCTGCATACATGATTCTTGTAGGTACATGGACAGAGCAATTGTCGTCTTCCCTTTCCTGAATTATTTTATTAACATCATAAATTGACACTTGTCTCTTTTGATTTATGTTATATTTGTGTTCCATGACAATGTTAGAAATCACGAAATTTGGAGACCACCTTTCAAACTCTTGTTGATGCATTTATATTCTTGGACAAGAACAAGGATGGTTATGTCAGCAAGAATGAGATGGTTCAGGCGATCAACGAATCAGGAGAACGTTCCTCGGGACGGATTGCTTTGAAAAGATTTGGTTAGTTCTCCTACTCCCATTTTCTCTTTCTTCAAATATGTGAAGTCACTCGTAATTATGTATATACAAAATGTTCTGATTCACTTGTATGTGCATGGATGGTACATTTGACCTCTTTAATCTGTTTGTTTTGATGTGTTATGATATAGATAGAAGTTGATAAGCATGAGGTTTAGATGTAAACAACCTGGTGTATCAATAATGAATACTAATTTGCTCCTCGGGCATAGACTTTTTGCGTCAGAAGATATGTTATGGTAGAAGCTAAATCTGCCCTGCTTTGCTTTTCAATTGCAGAAGAAATGGACTGGGACAAAAATGGAATGGTGAACTTCAAGGAATTTTTGTTTGCTTTCACTCGCTGGGTTGGAATTGATGATGCTGAGGATGAGGAAGACAAGGAAGAGGTCTGAACCAATATGACTGACCTCCTGCGCAATATAAATATGTTACTTTGGCCTGGAGCTGAGCTTGATGTACTCGAGTTGCCAGACAAGCCCCTCGTTTTACTTTATTCAATAATGGACAATAGATGGTAACATGTAGGGAGTAGAAAACTTTCTTGGTTAATTTGTTCTGTAAATAATTCAAGTATAATGAAAATTGAATGAGATAGTTATGTTAAACCGCTTAAACATTCAGTTCTGATGCAAAATTCACTTATTTGGTGTAACTGTTCTTGTTGAAAAATTTGTTGCTCATAAACAACATTAGGTAAGAGAGATTGAAACAGATGGCTGATTTCTCAAGTTCATTTGTTGCCAAAATGAAGTGACATCTGTAGATGCTTTCTTCTTCTGCGACCAAGAGTCTGGCAAACTAACAAATACGCATTACAGGGGGCATATTCCATCAAACTTACAAGAATGAGAGTTCGGAATGTTATTCTACTATAAGTTGACAAAGAATGCCTTATATAAGACCATACAAAGGTACCATGTACACTCAAATAGTACAACACGCCGCCGCAGATTAACACTGCATTAGGCTAGTTGTTCTTATGTTTACACAAGCAAACCATACTCTTCTCACACTATCCCTATCAATCATCAAAACTGTAATCCAAGCTTATAGTAAACCCTACTTTAAAAGTGGCATTCTTCCCTTAATATGGGATATTCCCATTACCCTCCGCCAAAAATATATATATAATAAACAAACTTCATATAGAAACAAGTTATAACTGGCACAAAATAGTGCCAGTGCCCCGATGACAGTTGGAGGCATAGGCTGACATAGCAACACCTGTTCCACGGTAACCTTGGATAGATATAACAAGCTCCCAAAGCCCAGTAAGAATCTGAATAGATCACCCCCTTGTCTTGGCCCTCTTCATACCTAAGCTGTTGTGGAACGGGGAGAGAGAGCCTGACATTGGAGAACCTTCCTCTCGAAGCGTACCATTGAGCATTGCTAACTCCCTTAGTTGGTGCTTCTTATAGAAATCCTGAGACTCATCCTAACATAATATTGATTTGCCACTGTTTCATTATAAAAGAAAATGAATCGTGCTGGACCCAAGCAGAGAATGCAAAAGTAGCTTACCATGGGCTTCAATAAGTCTTCAAGTATCTCACGTGCTTGCATTAACCGAGAATCCACTATTTCAACCGGCAATTCTGCCTCAACTAAGATATGCAGAGGCTCATTTAGATGCTCATACCCTGGTTTACCCCTCATCATTTCTTCCTTCAATAAATTAAAAAAAAAGTATAATTTACTACTGTATATATACAGTATGGTTTTTGAACTTGCAGAAATTGGTAACCAATCTCAATCAAGCGCAAATGCCAGTTTTTTGGAACAGAAATCTTTAAAGTTAGTTACAAATGCTTTCACAACCAAACATAATCTAAATAAATAAACTGAGCACATAAGCAAAGCCAAGAGGGAAGATAAACCCTTCTCACCCTAGCAGGATCCTTGATGCTTCCACGACCTCTAATCAGAACACGGCATTCGGTACTTGCTTCCACCCGCTTAAGAGAGTTTCCCCTAGGGCCAAGCAGGCGCCCAACAAAGTTGTACTGTCGTAAGAGACTGATGTCAGATTAGAGTAATATCAGTAAATACACAGAGGTGTTTGGATCTAGAAAGATGATCTGTACATTGGGATATTTGTCTATGGGAATGTCCACTCTGATGGTTCTCTTAACAATAAGTCCAGATGAGCCACCTTGGGAAGTGAGCCAGTTTTGTGTTGATGCAGGCTGTATTAAACCTGACATCTGCAAAGCATAGAAGCAGTTGGGTTGAAAATCAAGAATTATACAAATATTCTCCTGCCTGTCATATGAGAATTACGTATCCATTAACCCCCACAGAAAGCTTAAGAGAGTTACTGGAAAATTCCATAACCTCATTGAAGATGCACAACAGTCCATTTTTAACTCATTATACAGGAAGAGCGCAAGAAAACAGAAAGGCCAGAGTGCACTGGGTACAAAACAAAAGACAAGAAAGCAAAAATCAATATTCAAAAACAAAAGTAATCACAATGAATACATAAGAATCTGATCCTAAATCCAAGGTTCATAGCAGACTAAGTTAAATGCAGTCAACATTAGTTTAGCAAGCTCAACAGATTTGACGTTGGCTCTAGATAAGACATCCAACTGGCTAATGATAGATTGATAAGATGAAGGGTAGCACTTGAGGAAAAAGCGCAAAACTCCAAATTTCTTGGTAGTCCTAAGTTTACAACCTTAAGGTTAATATTTATCGTATCAGCATCCTGCACTAGAGTAATTACAGTGTCATAGCAGAAGCAAGGCTTTCAGTAATCCATGTGACTTCATGTTGGTACGAAAGCCGATGTTACTTTTTCCCAGTGGTCGTGTTTCCATCTCCAGAATTCACAATATAAGGAATGGGGAAGTATTTAATAAAGGAGACTTCTAGAAATTCATGCTAATTTTAGTTAAGCTTTTCGCAGCTTAATGATGTTAGCCTCAAAACCATACCAGCTATGATGACAAAATCTGAAATTTAAACTACAAAGTTAAACAAAAGTCGTAAGTTAGCATAAAATGCAAAGATATAGTCAGGAATGCTTCTAGACAATAGTAAAATTTGATTCACAAAAGAAGGTTATGTTAATAGTCAGTATCCGTACTTCTGATTGAAACCGTGATGCCCATCCATTTGAATTGGCTCCTCCATTTGTAAATATTCCTCCTGAGGGCAGAGGGCTAGCATGTTCAAGACCACTTTGACCTAAAACTGACGCATTCCCCAACAGTGTAGTTACACGCAATATTTCTGCTCCAAAAATGTCAATTTTCAAGACAAGATGTACCAGTTAGCAGGAGTTAACAGATTAGTTAGCAGTCACCATAAAATGGACAGACAAAACGGACGTTAACTGAGTTAGTTAAAACACTGATGCTCTTCAGAACAAATATTTAAACTTCCAGAATTGTCAAAGATGAAAAGTTGAGGATCATGTTTCAGTCCTACACTATCACGAGCATAAACAAATATATGTCCTAAATCAAGGCTATATGATTGTTGAGATTGCTGTCTCACCAAGGATAATCCAAGTTGGACAGGAAGTAATCATCTAACAACATTGTATATTAAGTTTTCACCAACAAAGACAGAGCTTAGAATTGAAATAGGATGTTAACAAAAAAAGACAGTGGTTGACAGTAGTTTTAGGTTTAATATAAACACTGATGACAAAAACTTCTTACATAGATTCACTTCATTGCTATGATAACATTCGAGCATGTACATTTTTCTACCTAGTATAATCTAAAAAGGAAGTACAAATGATGACCTATGAAAAACATAAGAAAATCATAAAAGCTAAAGTCCTTTAGATGTTGAAAACATCTATAAAAACATAACACATGGTCATTGGTGTCCTGAAAGAGAAGTATCTCTGGATCTTATATGTGTGATATAAACTAATTTTCTCTTTGTATCTGTCATCATAATCATTTGCATGCTCCAAAACTTGGAAGACCTACCACATGTTACATGGGAATATCAAGACTACAGGACCAAAATGCAGAAATCCCTAGTATAATGCATAATGTCCAGTAGGTTTTCCCCAGTATTAAGCATATTTCACCTCTTCTAAATCTTGGCCAGATCCCATATTTATCAATAGATGTCCTTTCAAACCTAAAACTCCCATTAACACTTATCTTTCAGCATATGCATCATAACTCTCCTGAGAGCTATTCGTCAATCCATAATGCACTTGAAGCCAATTATTCTTAGGCTGTAAAGGGCGGAAGGGAACCTCTGTTGGAGGAGGACT
>JAOXYD010000005.1:14609989-14627123 GCA_028565735.1 Pinacopodium congolense
TAAAGGGCGGAAGGGAACCTCTGTTGGAGGAGGACTCGTCAAATTGAACTTTCCTTCACATCTTCAATGGTTATATGAACCATTGAGGAAGTTAACAAATACCCATAATCATTTGTTAACTAGGAGAGGTTAGATTAGCAAGAATAAATAGTAACAACTATGACTACGATCATGGGACAAAACAAATACTGGTAAAGGGATTGTTACTACACATTAGGCACTAATGTTCTTCTAATACATTAGAGCTGTTTTTGCCCCACATAATAATGTTATAGGTTTGACAGGACATATATTCTAAAGGATAAAAGTTCAACTTCACTTTCATCAGCCACAAAAAAGGTACCATTCATGGTAGACAGTCTATCCAATTTAGCAAGAAAAGAAAAGACTCTCCATCCTAGCAAAACTATCCAATTTACTACTAAAACAAGTGCATGATCAGATTTATGTATAAATCCCCAAGTAAAAGACAAGCAAAAGCATATAATGAATGTACAAGTGCTAGTAACAAAGTTATCAGGAAAAAAGCGTACAATAAATGTACAAGTGCTAGTAACAAGGTTATTACAAAGAAAGCATACGATGAATGTATAAGTGCCAGTAACAAAGTTATCAAATAGAAAGCATACTATGAACGGACAAGTGCTAGTAACAAAATTATCACATGTGAAATAACATAGTAACAGAAAACGCAAGTTGCATCCACTAGTTCTTAACCTAACTACATTTATAACAAAAAGATGGAAATTTGAGACAAAGTTTCCTTCTTTCTCATGTTATGATGACTTCTAAGGGAAAAAATAATGGTCATTGATGATTGTTTATTGTATTGAACTAAACTTGTTCCCATTTACAACAGTAAAAAAATTATTGGCCATCAAAGAGGTTAATAAGAAAACATCATTACTTTCTAATTTACATGGATTTCCACAGGCCTGTTGGGAAGTTGATCATGAAGTATCCAAATATAGCTACATATAGAAAATGCGCCCAAACCCAATTTTAAAAGTCGTTGATATGAACATTTTGTTTCAATTTATTGCCCCCTAGTTATAATGGAGATCCAAAAGTAAACTATTAAGGAGCTTAAGTTTGTAGCTGACCTAGACAAATGAAATTTGAAAACTCACCTTGGCTCAGCAAGCGATAAGTATGAGGAAGCACAGGCATAAACGGATTGAGATTATTGCGCTCTGCTAGTAACTCTGCCAGATATCTGCAAAGGAAGAGTTGACTGATACAATGGACATGTAACTGTATGAGGTAACCACACGGGCACCTACCTCCATGCTATAAATTACAAACGAAAAGAGATTGATTGTCTAGGGGACACAAAGCAAAAAAATATGAACCAATATATTTAAATTGAGGCTCATTATCAACACTCAAAACAAGTTGAGATGTGAAGTAAAAAAGTTAAAATAAATTAAGTAATCAACGAGGGGATCTAAAGATTCAGCCAGATCATTTGCAGGGTATGGAAAACAGTAACGGATCTCCAAGAAATCGAATTCAAAGCAAGAGAAAAGAGTTGATGAATCAGAAAAGAAAAGCAATCGCAAGAATCAACCTTGAACAACAGCTAGGTGATCAGATGAGATAAGAAAACGAAGCAAGTAATAAGGATATAAATGAAACTGATCCAATACATAAAAGTGGAATAGGAGGAGGAGGAGAAATCAATTAATGAATCTAGTAAAAAGCACAAATGAAAAGAAAAAAATCACAAAAGAAAAAGAGGGGAAGTCTGATTAATGAAATAAGATTTAAAAGAACAAGCATTAGATCTCAGCAGATGAAAAGGAACTTACTTTTCCTGCTCGACGACAATAACAGAGGAGGTGGTGGAGGAGGAGGAACGGAGGCCAGAAAGATGAGGAGAGTGAGGGGTAGACTGAGAGGGAGAGTATGTGATGAAGCGGGCAGCCGCGGCTGCCGCAGCAGCGGCAGTTGTGCCGCCGGAAGCAGACATATTGGGAGCAATAAAATTGTAGAAATCAGCCAAATTATCACAATTGGATAACATCAAACAAAGAAAACAGAAAGAGAAGATCCCAAAGTCAGCGTTATAGTCCGTCTCACTCCCTGTTACGTCAAGAGTAATAGCAGAAGAAGGAGAAAAGAAGAAGGAGGTGGGGTGTCTTAGTGGAGTAGTGATGGCGTCTGTGGCTGTGGCTGTGGTTGTGGCTGGTGGGTCAAAACGTCGGTGGATATTTTCCCTTTTTTCTTGTTATAAAAAGGTAATTACACCGTTTCACTTCAATTGCACCTTTTTCATTTTGATTCATAATTTTTAAATTTATTATTTATTATTTATTACTTATTAATATCATTTTTATTAAAAATTTAATGAAAAAGGCTTGTTACGCAATAAATTAAATATTATATCTGTATTATATGGAGCTATTATTGTAATAGAGTGGATTATTTCAACCGGTGCCAAAAAAAATTAGGTTCGATTAATTGATTTAATTGCATTTATTGAAAATCAATCAATTAGTAAGTTCAATTAAACAAAAAAAAAACTTTTGGATTGAAATATTGGACGATTTGGCTACATTCATATTAAATAGGTTTTAAATCAAAACAATTATATACTTATTTTTCTTAGTCATGTTTTTTTTCTTTAATCATCCTCCTTTTCAATATAGAGTTTCTTTTTTATATAGTGCCACTACTCTTCTAGGTTGTTTTTTTGTAGAATTCTTCACCCTTTTTGATTTTATTAACTATCATTGCTCATTTTCTTCTTCTCTTCTCTTCTCTTCTTTTCTCTTCTCTCTTCTTCAACCGTTTCTATTCTTTTCTTCTCCTATGTCAACTATTTGAGCGTCACATCTTGCCCTACAAGTTGTGAAGAGTGGTCATAACTCTCAGATCATGCACTCCACTCTTCTTTTTCTTCTCTTCTCTCTCTTCTCACTACTTCTCTTCTACCAACAATTTAGGTGCCATATAATGACCATCTGATAATGAAAGTTTGGCCATCATCAGCGTTGTTGAAGAGAACTTGCTTAGAGGACAACTTGCACTTTTTAGAGCTCCTAGCAAAAGGTAGAAAAAGCTCTATTCCAAATGAATCTCAATAAGACCCCTAGGTCAAATGGTCTCAATGGCTATTTCAACCAAAAAGCTTGGCCATAGATTAAGGAAATGGTTACAACAACAATTTTTAAATTTTTTTAAAGTGGCAAGATGTTGAGAGCCATTAACAAAACCTATATATGTCTTGTTCCTAAGGGGTAGAATCTTACTCCTTTTGAGGAGTATAGGCCAATCTCGTGTTGTAATTTTCTCTGTAAGATCATCTTAAAGATAGTGGCTAAAGTTGCTTTCTTAGAGGGCAAAGACATTGGGAATAACATTTTATTAGCCCAAGAACTCACTTATCGAAAAATTGTGTTATGAAGATTGATCTTAAGAAGGCTTACGACTTATTTAGTTAAGAGTTCCTTAAACAAATGTTAGAGGCCTTAAGGCTTCCTTCTAAACTCACAAACTGGATCTGGTAATGTGTGTCTACAACTTCTTTTGATGCGCTTATCAATAGGAAATCTACTCAGATGTTTAAAGGGGAAACAAGGCTAAGGCAAGGGAATCATATCTCCCCCTATCTGTTTATTCTGTGCATTGAAGTTTTTTATAGGCTGACTCATTTCAATATTAGCCAAGACCCCTTATTCTAGTTTCATAGTAAGTGCAAGATAGTGGAATTATTTTGTCTTTCTTTTGTAGATGATCTTCTACTTTTCTCTAAGGCTCATAACTGTTCTATCATTTTACTAATAGCTTCCTTAAGGGTGTTCTAGTTGATATCTGAGCTATCCCTAAACCCCAAAAACAATTTTATAATTTTTTCTATTTATGCTAAAGCAAGTGCAAACTGGATATCTGCCATAGCTGGACTAAGGATTCAAGATCTCTTATGTTGTATTTAGGACTCCTAATAGCTACAAGATGACTATGATATAGTGAATGGTGTGCACTAGTTGATAAGGTTTATAGAAAGTATTCAGTTGGAACTATAAGGATCTATCCTTTATTGGTAGACTACAACTAATCAAAACTATCTACTAGTCCATTCATCTCTTTCTCTTAAAGGGGCTAATCAAAACTTTGGAAAGAAACATGAGGAAATTTCTATGGTCGAGTAACCTAAGAAGGAATACCTTAGCCAAAGTTAGATGGAGTGAAGGAAGTCTTCCTAAGAAAGAAAGGGGCTTAGGTATTACCCCCATTAAACTGTGCAATAAGTTATTAATGGCTAAACGAATGTGGAGACTTCTCACCAACCTTAAATCCCTATAGGCTAAATGGATGGATGCCTATATCCTCAAAGGCAAAAGCTTTTGGGAATTAAGGCACATTAATGCCAACTATTTCTTTTTATCTAAATATATGGACCTTATAGGTGAGTTATTGCCTCAACTTAAGTGCCTAATTGGAGATGGAGAGAAAGCCTCAATGGTTAATGATAACTGGAGAAAAGAGAGGGATCCCTAATCAAGTCTATATGGCAACAAAGCATTACAAGACATCATCCCCTCAATTCCAAAGTGAAAATTTGGATTACAAGACATTACCCCCTAATTCCAAAGTGAAAATTCCACAGGAAATTTTGAAGCAATCTCCCATATTATAATCCTTATACAAGCAACCCAGATTTATATATATGGACTACACATCCCTTTGGTAGATTTATCAATGCCCCCCATAGAGACATATTGAGGGAAGTAGGTCACAAATTGGATTGGGTTCAGTATGTCCAAAAAAAGGTTTTATAGCCTAAGGTCTCCTTTCATACGTGGCTGCTTTTGAAAGGCAAACTCCTTACAATGGATAGACTTATATTTCTAAACTTTCCTTTGAGATTTATGTTATGCAAACATCATGCAAAATCGGGTAAACATCTTTATTTTGATTGTAGTTACTTTACATTTGTTTGGGAGTAAGTCAGCAAATTCTACTTAATAAATAGTGCAGTTATAATTATGAGGAGATCCTTCGTAGTATAATAAGGGTAAGGTCCAAACTTCTTAGAGACACTCGGATCCACTTGCTTGCATTTGAATTGTTTCTATATTCCATCTGGCAAGAGAGAAATAACAAGCATGTCAGGGGTGAGGAAGTAACAGCAAAGTAAATTTTGAAAGATATAATCATAAGGATAAGAAAACAGTTATTATTTACCAAGCTGGATACAACTTTTAGTTCTCATATGGCTCAGTTTTAGAGGGTTGGGTAAGGTGAATCTACATACAGGAGGTCTTCTCCTCCTTCCTTATAGATTTGTGCGAAATGCCTTTGGTATTGGGATCCATCCCCCTTACATGAACTTTGGCTCATTGTATTTGAAGAAAAATATGGATCAAGTCAATGTCACAGAGATTAGAGGGATTAAGTACAATTCCTTACTTTAACCATCAAAGGGTTTGATCCATCGCCCTTATTCCTAGTTGTTGCCCTGTGATCATCAAAAAGCATGCTTGGATGTTAATTCTTTTGGTTTGTTTCAGAGCCATAAGCCTTCGAACTCCTTAATAACCTATATTGATATAGTGAGGTGGTAGATTTAGGGATTGATTTACCCCTTACTTGCATGAGGTTACTGATCGTGCCTAGGGTTGTTTAGGGATTCTTATTAAGTTTGGTGTCTTGTCACTGGTGGTGACCAGATAGGATGGTCTAAAAGTTTTTGCTGCTTTGGATTTGGCTTTAAGTAAGGTGGTGCCATTTCATTTGTTTAATGAATTTTGATTTTTCAAAGGAAAAAGAAACAACGTTGTCGAGGAGAAGCTCGAAGCATCTCTCAATACTAATTTGTTTTTCTATTTAATAATTAACAATTAATCATGTGATTAATAGGCCTAATGCTTGAAGCACAAAATATTTAAACAACAAGGGGTTTAAAATTTAGGCGTTAAATCTGTATATAAATATTTATGTTCTAGTTCAATTTTATGAATTAACGAGCTAATTTTTTATTTTAACTAATTCATTTATTATTATTTATCTGGGTAATTATTTATTTATTTATAATTTATAATAATTTTTTATATAACTAAACAGATATAATAATCGATTCTTGGTTAATTTAATCAAATTGACCACTTCTATTCAATTTTGAAATCATTAAGAAATATAAAATTTAGAAGTTTTAAGAATATGTGACTCAAAACACTCTCTAAAAAGTACAAGTAAAGTTCCAGCAACATATTTTTGAAGATTTTAGATCTTTTTTTCATTATTTATTAATTAAATTTTTAATTCTTCCACTAACCCGTTTGCATTAATCTCTTTTCCTTTCTTCTTTATTTTTAGTTCAGGAAAATCAATTTATTTTAGTATTCTATTTTTTAACCAATTTATGTTATAAATTTAGACAAATTAAAATTTTGTTAGTCACTTTTAAAAGTATTTTGAGAACTAATCCAACTTAAATAAAATTATATAAAAGTCTCAAATTTTATTATAACTACATTTTAAAATTCCATTTTAATTATATTACTACTAAATTAGATAAAAAGTACAAAATTAACTTCAATAAAAATATGGCAATAATAGTTTAAAATAGATTTTCCTAATAATTTATTGATGTCAGCTAGTCTTACATAAAATAAGCTTAAATAATATAACTTTTGACACATATTTCACAATTAACTTAAGATTAACTTTTTAGCAAGTGCACGTCAATAAGTAATATAATAGAGTAATTTTAAAACTTCAGGTATCGATCCCATGAGGAAGTGTATATATAAGTATTAGATCAATCGAATTACAATTATCTAGAAAATACCGACTTGAGATTTAATTAATTAAAAGATTAAAAACCTAAATTGGAAAACCTAAAAAACTTCTAAATCACTTGTAAAAGAGTTCAAGATTGTGGTTCCTAATTCACTTTATTCAGTTAAGGCTCAGGTAGTTGATGATTTAATTGATGGTTTATGACGCCTAATCTAAGGTATCTTTATTAAATTAAAACAACGTTGTACTTAAGTCACTACTTTATTTTTATTGGTCTTATCCTGAAGTTTGGTCATGTATCAGACTTAAGTAATAGGCTTAAAAATCAAGAACTCAAGTCCTAAAATTCCTTATTTCAGAACTAGCACCCTCATAATTAACTAAAGTTGGTCATGCATTGATTTAAATGACGTTATTTATTGATTTATCAAATAATATAAGTAGATTTCTTGAATTCTAGATTATCTAATTGCTTTATCTTAAGTAATCAATTTAAGATAAGTATTAAGTATTCAATAAACAAAGATTAACTCACAAATCATGCATTAAGCATTAATCAATACATTACTCAATTTGACTTAACTGAAAATTAACCTTAAGTACATAAATTAATCAAAGAACATGAAATTAACAACATAAATTTGATTAATTAAACCTAACAACAATAATACACAAGATTAAGAGTTTAGAATTCACTAAAGAAGCTTCTCACATGTTAATTTAGCTCTAATCACATGTATTAAACAGTTAGAAACTTGAAACAATCCTGCAAACTCAAATTACACTAGACTAAATTAAAAACTAAAATAAAAACCAACCTAAACTACTTTGATCTAAAAACTAAAACAAAGAGACATATTTCTGCCCTATCTACTTGTTCTTGATGCCTAGAGGATGCCCCCATTTATGGAAGAGAGGTTACTGGAGATTAGAGGAAGTAGCCCATCACAAATGTTGAAGATTTGCTGAAAAATTGCATCTGTTAACACTCAACGACGATTTAGCTGAAGAACAATAGTACCATTGAACTCAAGTCCACCCACCGTTAAAGTCCTGTGCTAAGGGAGTAAAACTTAAGTTGTTGGAAGTACAACAGTGGGTGCTCCAAACCAGCATTGTAACTCCTAGAACTTGATGTTCTTACTTTTTTTAAAACAAATTTCTTCAATTATTCATATCAACCTATAAATTAATTATTTCTAAACATAAATTAAGCATGTAAGCACTAAAATAGGGACAAATAAACAACAAAAAATAACAAAAAACATTATGAATTTCACTCCTAACATTTATACACCTAAAAAATAGTTAGTTACTAGTTCATTCTCACTAAGTAGCCACATATGAATATTAGTTAGTTGATAGACATTAGTATTTTATTTTTATTTTAATAAATTATTTTATTTTCATATTGTAATTTTGTTTATTTCTAAAATTTTTATTTTATTCACTTTTTACTAATTTTATGATGGTTTAATATGAGTTGAATCTTTAAATATTAAACCTCTTCTCTTATTGGTTTGATAATTAGTCTACTTTTTAAAACATCGCTTCTAACTAAAGATGATATCATGTGTGTAGTAGTTACACATAATGTTGTCTATCATGTGGTATAAGCAACATATTTATTTTGTCACATAACCAGTCATTTTAAGAAATGAATTTATTTTTTTTGTTAATTTTTCTAATATAGAACTATGTCAATGAGTTTGAGTATTAATAAATTAAAAGTATATGGAGTCTGGTGTAATTGCTAAAAGTTATAAACTAAAATAAAAAGGAACAAACTACATAGGAGTCTAGTACAATTAATCCTTGTTAAAATATTAAAGGTATGCTTTAACTTTAAAGTTTACATGAAAATTTTAAAAAGTGTACTCTTAACTCTTAATATTCGTATAAAAATTTAAAAAAAGACTTGAAAATTTGATAATATTTTTAAAAAATTAAAAAAGATCATAACACTTGCAAAATATTTAAAAACATCCTAAAATTTATAAAAAATGTATAAAAAAGATCCTAACATTTATAAAATTTTTAAAAAAGATTTTAAAGTTAATAAAATTCTAATTGCCACATCAAATCCCAAAATCAGATTTAAGAGTTTAAATAGACTACTAATTTAACATAATTCCATTAAAATTGTCATATTAGTAGTTATAAATGAAATTCAAGAGAAAATTGATTTTTCTTCAACTTTGGGTATTTTTTTTAACATTTTATAAATGTTAAAATTTTTTTAAATTCAATCAAACATTAAGGTCCTTTTGGAATTCGTACAAACATTAGAAGATAAAATGTACCTTTAACCCTTTAAAGAAAGACTCTTACATTTTGTAGTGTTCAATCAAGATCTTAACATTTATAAAAATGTTTAATTTTAAACTTGAAATTGATGGAATGCCATATTTTCATCAAAATTTCGTGTATAACTGTTGATGTGACAATTTTTTAATTTTCTTTTATCACATTACTCCTATGGTCCTAAAATCATATCCTAAATCCACACGCTCTCTCCATTTATTTTACCTCTTGTACTCTCCTTCCATCTATTTGTTGCATTCGTTGTTTATCTCGCTAGTTATGCTTCCTTTATCTGCAGTCACCACTCTTTATTGCAATTTATTACTCAATGGTTGCTCCATCTATTGTAGCTACTCCTCTCCACAAATAATCTCCACATGATTCCTTTTTTAAATAGTTTATTATTATCGTGGATTTTTCATGTGTGTTTTAATTTTTTATAGGATTATGTTGTCTCATAGGAGGTAACATTAAGGGACCGATTTTTGCAATTACTATAAAAGGTTGGATAATCTAGAAAATTTTGAGTTTAAGAGCTATGAAGGTGAGTTTATTGTATTAGTTGAATTGCATGTTCCATTATTCTAAGCTAAGGTGACAAAATGTAGTGCATTTCCCCATATGTAATATAGAACTCATAAATGAATGGTTTACTTTTATAAGTTTTAGGTTCTAAAAAACGCTTTTATATGGAATATACATATAAGGAAATAATTAGGTGTGATGGATAAATGTTGCTCATGTTTGTAAATATTGCCTAGGATAATAATATAAGTTAGACACTAGAAGAATTTACAGTATAAGCTAATACTAAAAGTTAGACTATAAAAAGAATTTACAGTAAAGTAAATTATCATTTTATACCTCATATCATAGTCATCCTCATGGAGGATAATGTAAGACTTATATGCTTTAAAGGTTTTTAAATCCATCAACTATAATAATGGTTAAAAGGGAAAGTTCAACAATGAAATTAACTTGCTATAAACTGATAAGAATAAGTTCATCAATCATACCACCTAATGCGAGCTTGATAAATCATATATAAGTTAGAGACAATTCCTTACTTTTAATTCCTTATCTAAGACACATATTAGTCCTCTTTGTAATGTAATTTAGTTTACTTAAGATCATATAATTGAAAAGTTAAATGTTATCTTGATTAATGCATATGTTATATGTATTAAACAGGCCACAATAACTCAACATACAAGTATGAGGCTTTTATAGCAGGGAGTTAAAATTGCACCTAGGTTATGAGGGAGGGTTCGTGAGTACTTTTGACAAGTAGACTTTAAGTTTGTGAGTTGTAGGTAAATATGTAAGATGAGGGTGGAATTAAGGCATAACCAACTTAATAAGACTTACTATATAGTTCTTAACTTCAAATTTAATAAGTCTTTAAGACTCATTAAATCAAATGCAATTGTATTAGGTTAATTAATTTGATAAAAATTCATAAGATTTTAGATGTTTACGTGACATATAAATTATATAAACCTGTTCTAGCTATTATATATATATATATATATATGCATATATAAACCATTCTAGCTTGCGAAGTATTGCCTATATATTACGAAGATGATGTTATTTATGGGTTTAGAGTTGATCTAAATTTCAGTGTTAGGCTAAGAGGGAAAAATGATGATATTAGGTTGATGAATGAAGTTGATGCAAAGGAAAATAATGTACAAAAGGGAAAATTGATATCATCAGGCTAAAAGTAATTATAAGAATGTTGGGTTTGATGATAGAGATAGCCAAGATGGAGAAAAATAAAAAATTTTAAGGTAGATCTAATTGAAAATGATGATAATATTAGACATGATACCAATTAAATAGATAGTTACGGAAGCAGTGATAATGCAGATTTTAAGGAAGATGATGTACAACATGAAAATGTCTAACATATTATGAATGTGTCTATTCCATATGAAAATCAAACATTGGAAACAATTCAACATACTATAGAACTTGAAAGTGATGAATATCCTAATAGTAAAGAACATGGTGAATCACTAAGGAGACGATCTAATAGTGTTAAGCAACAAGCAAATGGTGGAAAATGTAAATGGACATTAGGAATGTGTTGCAGTCTAACTATACTATAATTTTAACTAATCTAATCTTAGACCAACCAAAGGTAAGCACTCCTTGTTAACAAGTACTATAAAATGATAAGAAATCGAGTATCGTCTCTCTAATAATCAAAGTGTAATCATAAGTCAATTAATGTTTAATTATTTAGATAGCTTTAAATTAATTGATTAAAAGAAATAAAAATTAATAAAATAAAACAAAAATAAACAATGTTTAGCCTAAACACAGGCTAATGAATTAAGAGTCTAACAAATAGTAAATTAGCTAGAGCTCGAATTTTCATAATTAAAACAAACAAGAAACAATTTCGTTGGATAAATTTAAGGCATTTATTACCAAACAAGATATACCACTATTCATAGAAATACTTTTTCTTTTCTAAACTCAATTCATCTATTAGTCAAATAAACAAATTGGAATAAAAAGCATCAATTACAAGGCGTTTAAACCTAAGTTTGTTAGATCTAAAAACCCTCTCAAATGACTTTAGAGTCGTCAATACCTAAATTCAATTGTGTCACCTAATTAATCTTCTAAAAATTAAAATCCTATGGTCATAGGTCCTTTAATCATCTAAAAATCTAGCTAAGATGGTCAATCAAAGAAAGATTGGATTAAACACTTTAATTAGGCAAATATTGCGTTATTTAGGTGACTTAAGAAATTTGGAATGCTTTTAAATGATTTTACTTTGAAAACCAACGTGAAAAGGCAAGTGCACCTATTGAACAAATAATATAGTGGAGTATTTTTAAGACTCTAAAGTGTTAGTACAATAGGGAAAAATGGATATTTACTAGATTAATTGAATTAAAATTATTTAGGAAATTACAAATAAATGATTAAAAAGTTGAAAATTGTTAACCTATCCTAACTTACTTCAAACTTTGTAATTTTAATTTTTAAAATGATTTTTAATTTATTAAAAATTATTAAATTATCGAAAATAGCTAGGGATGAGGTGATTAATGATTTAATCGAGCTTTAAACAAATTTAAGGACTAAATTAGAGGTCCTTCATAAATTTAAGACAAAGGTATAGTTAAGTCTTATGCCTTTTCTCTATTAAACTTAATTTAAAGGTTGGTCATGCATTAAATTAAGTTAATAGGCTTTTAAAACAAGAATGTGACTTCTAGATTTGCAATTTTAGAACTCTAACTCTCACAAATAATCAAAGTTTGGTCATTTATTGATTGACTTATGTTTTTTATTTATTTTTCTAACAATCTAATTTGATTTCTCAAGTTTTGGATTGTCTTTCACTCTAATTACAAGTGTTTGAAGCTTAGAGACTTTATGAAAAACTAAGAGAGAAGCTACATCTCTCTCTAACTTCATATCTGAATATCTTTGTGTCTCTTGCGAGTATTATGATTTTCTCTTTTTTTTTTCAGGTTCTCCAGTCTCCCACTTGGTCTTGCCAAATAGTTACATTGATGGAGAACACACCTAAGCCACAATTTGGAGATTTGAGGTGGATATATCTATCTGGAGTATTGACAGCGGGTTGACTTGATGAATAATGATGGGGTTGAAGGACTGTATAATGTCGTTAATAGCCTTTTTTTGGCACCTTCCTTTTGGTGCTCTAGTCCATTAATGGTGGGTCTCTTGACCATCAACATTGGGCCTCTAAACCACCATTGATGGTCCAAAACTTAACAAATTCCTCTTATTTTATCTCCATTCTTCAATTTTTCTTCACCATCTGTAAATTAAACTTTATAAATCATAAATTTGACAATTAAGCATTGAATTAAGGGTCCTAATTCAACAAATAATCAATAAAAACTTAATATATTTAAACCCTAACAGCAAACATCCTCAATTAAACAAGACTTATCAAATTCTAACCCTACCTAAGCAATTTAAGTGCAAACATTTAACAATAAAAATAAGAATATAACATTAAAATATAAATCCATTGATGAAAAATAAGAGTCACTACAAAATTAGATAAAAAGATGTAGGAAGACAACCAAAATTGGTCCCAATCATTGAAACTCACTCTCTAATCCACATTGAATGCTCTAATCCACTTGCTTAATGTGAAGAAAGAACTAATAAAAACAAAACCTAAACTAAAACTTAACTAAGAACAAGAATAATATAAAAACTCTCCTCTTCAATTTGTTTTAACCACCAAAATCTCTCTTTCATGTGTTTTTAAGACATTTATATAGGTTTTGGGTGGCTGATTAGGCTTTAGGATGTTTTGTTGTAGTTTTTCAACTTTTCTCTTAAAAAATACTACAAACATGAGGTCATTTTACTGCTTTCGTTTAAGTCTTAAAATTGACAGCTTCTACTCCTCTTCACATTTTTTACTCTAATTCCTTCTATACATCTCTAATGGCTAAGGAATTTGGTATGTAAATTCCTCACATGATGTTCTTGCATCCCATAAAATTTAAGAATAATTTGAGCTCTAAACATGCACCTAATGTATTACCAAAGTCATTTGTACCAAAACTAGTGCTTGTTTAAGTTTCTCTTGCTCTTGCTCTTCTCTTAATGCATCCTTCATGGATTGTTATATGGCTTTGAAATTTAATGTGGAAATTCATAACATGATATTCTAAGTCGGCAATTTGATTCTACACCTCTTCTTGTTCCATAAATGCCTCAAAATGGTTACCATATCATTTATCTTCCCAACACTTGTCATTACTGGATTGTTCCAGTATAGTGAAATTGCTTCCATTTATGTCTTTGAGCTCTTTTTTTTATAATTCTTTTCATTGTAATTAAGTCTAAATAGCCTTAAACCTATAGTATAATCAAAATAACTAATAAATACGACAATTTTATAGATATTTACGACTGGAAATACATTAAAACATGGTATAAAAACCAATATAACTCATTCCTATCAACATGAAATTTAGTAATGCCAAGGAACTTAAATAGTTAGTTGTTGGCTATATAATGGCTATTGGTTTTAATGTGAAGTGGAAAAAATAAGGCAAAGAATATCCGGGTTGGTTTTATGCATAGATGTAAAATACAGTTATATATTTCATATGATAATAATGATAAGTTCTACAAAGTTAAAAAAAACTATAAACTAGACCATAGTTGCTTCATCACAAATAAGCCAAAAAATGGTTTCCACAAAGTCTATTATAAGGCATTTTAATGACATACATCTAGACAAGCCTAGCATTACAATTGCTAAGATGGAGGAGTGATGTAAAGAGAAGCTAAACCTACATATCAGCTTAAGTATAATTAGAACTATAAAACTAAGAAAAGAGATGGCAAAGAGTATATTAGTTAATGTTCTAAGGGGATGTTAGATGGGTTGTAGATTGTGGTTTTGTGTTGTGGTTGTTGTATTTTTGTATTGGTAATTGTGTTTTATTTATCGATTTTTGTGTTGTATTAGTGTGTTTTCTTTATCGATTTTTGTGTTTAGAAAAACAGGAAACTAAAACCAAAAACGAAAATCAAAGTAAATATGGCCCTAGTATTTCGATCATGGATTTTTTTTTTTTCTAGATTTGTGGAATATGAGTGTGACTTGTTATAATAGATTTTATTGATAATACCAATGCTGTAAAAATCGGACCGGACATCGAACCGGTAAAGAAAGGAGTTAAAGGTTTAAAGGTTTAACCGGTATAAAATCGTTATAAAATTGGTATTAAACTGGTGTAAAATAATAAGATGTATAAATTATTGATCTATTTTTTGTTAATCTTTTACTAAATTATAATATAAAAAATATATTATATTAAAAATTTTCATTTTAATGTTTATTATTTGAAATAAAAATATATAATAAAAAATTATAAAATAAATAAATAAGGTCATATAAGAATTAAATAAAAATAAAAAGAATAGATTTAATTGATAATAAAAATAATTAAAAAGTAAAAAAAGGTTAGAAGAGTGAGTTGGAATAAAAAATTTTAAAAAAAAGTCAAAAGGGCTGAGTTAGACTAGATTGGGTTAAAAATGGTCAAATCAACAGGTTAAACTAGTCGAACTAGTTAAATCAGTGCATTAAACCGGATCGAATCGGTTAAATTGACCGGTTGGACCTCCAACCCTCCAATTTTTATATACAACGATTTTTAAAAAAAACATAACTAATAAATTGACCGGTTTCGAGTTAATCGGGTCAAACTGATCGATTTGGTCCAATTTTTCAAACATTCGATAATACAGAGGATGAGTCTCTCATCTTATTTTAATAAAAGATCTAGCTTCTTGGCATTTATTGCAACTTTTTGTTTATTCTGGCGTTGGAATAGTCTTATGATCCTAAAAAAAAAACATGAAATGGGATAAAAAATTGGAGGCCAAACACTCCTTGCATACTTCATAAGCAACAGCTAATTCACGACTCTATTTGCTAGCCTCAATCCTATATATTTTTTCAGCATATAGCTAGCCTATTGAAATTTAAAATCACTCAATTTGGCTAAATTTCTCGTTGATTAAAAGGAATTCTTATGACTTCAATAAATAAAAAAAGTACCAAAACAAACATTAATCCATTCAACTTGACTTGGTATTTTCTCCATCATAATTATTGTGATAACTTTTTGAAAACTTTTTTAATTAAGTAATAAATCTTTAAAAAATTTTGATTAAGTAACTAACTTATAAAAAGTTGACCGATTAAGATAAAAATTTAAATTCATACTGATATGATTAATATATTTTACCACGTAACAAAAGTGTAATGTAGTTGTCTACGTGTATAACCTTCGTTTTAAAATTTTTTCAATTTAATGAATAATCTTTTAAAAATTTTCAATTCAATATTCAACTTTTAAATTATTTCAATTTATTGACTAACCCCCTAAAATTCTTTTATATCACGTCAAAATTAATTTTTTTCTTATAAAATTAATAAATAATTAATACATCAATATTTTATTAGAAAATATTGTATAATAATTTATAAGTTTAGTTAACAAATATTTAATTATATATTATATCCTTTTTTTTAGAGGATATTCAAATTTTAAATTTGATAAATCTTTAACCTAAAGAAAATAATTAATGAATAAATATTTTAAATTAAATATTTATCCTAACCATAAAATATCATTTATAAATAAATTTAGATTTAAATATACATTATTGATTTATAAAAAAATAGATGAAAACATAAAAAAGAACTTATCCATTTAAAAGATTGAAATTTATTTTATTGAAATAGTATAATTTTTAATTATGTTTTCAATTATAAATAATTTCACAATTATATTGCAAAATTATATTTTTAAAAATATTTTTTAATTATTCAACTAAATTCTAAAATATTTTAAAATTTAAATTATATTCGAATAATTTCAATGTAATTCAATAATTATGTATAATTGAAATTGAAAATTATTTAAAAATATTCAATTGTAAAATTTTTGAATAATTTTAAAATTCAAATTATATTTTAATAATTTCATTATAACTGAACAATTGAATATTTTTGAATAATTTCAAAATTTAAATTATATTTGAATAATTTCATTGTAATTCAACAATTATTTATAATTAAAATATAATTTAAATTGAAAAATATTCAGAAATATTAAATTGCAAAATTTTTAAAATAATTTTCAATTTTAAATTATATTTAAATAATTTCAATAAAATTCGAAAATTATTTATAATTAAAAAATAATTTGAAATTTGAAATTATTCTATTGAAGATATAATTATAATTATAAAATTATTTATGATTGAAAATATAATTAAAAATTATTCTATTTAAATAAAATAGTTTTCAATCTTATATATTTTTACTATAAATTAATAATTTATATTTAAATATAAATTTAATTATAAAATATATTTTGCGACTACTATATATTTAATTTAAAAGATTTATTTATAAATTATTTCCTTTAAGTTAAAAACTTATCAAATATAAAATTTAAATATCCTTTGAAAGAAAATATAGAGAATATAATATATAATTAAATATTTGTTAACTAAACTTAAAAATCTTTATACAGTATAT